>WSXT02169345.1:0-23221 GCA_011762715.2 Neuroterus valhalla | reverse complement strand
CCACGCCCCGTAAAACTTGGCGACTAAGTCTGCCGAGTGAGAAAGGTACAAGCGTGAGGGGTAGTGGTCACTGGAAGGGGAAGGTACCCAGGTACTTCGCGCTATTTTGATGTGTACCCAAAACCTTAAGCCTTAAGCTTATAAACCTCAAACCGATAAAATCTGAACCCATAGACCCATATACTCTAAATCATAATCTATACATTTTGAACCTATAAACACTAATTTTTTAATTTTTTATTAACCAAATACTCATTTCAAATCCACAAACATTGAACCTTAATCCCACATATGCAATAATTTTCAACTCCAAAACAATAAATCAATTAAAAATTTCTACACTATTTTGAAATGCTTGCTTGAACCCGCAAATCGAAGAACTTCAATCTCCAAAATCCATAAGTCGAATAATGAAATAGGAAAAAAATTATTCTGAGTTTTAAGTTCCCAATTTATAAGTTTGAGATATCAGAGTTGATAAAATAATTGAAAAGAAAAAAAATTGAATGCGACTAAATCAAAGATGAAAACTATTCCAAAAATGTAATATAAAATATGAAGAACATTTACAGAATAAGTGACCAGGTAGCAAAAATAAGCTAACTATTAGGTCCATAACTTTTTCAAATAATTTATATGTTCAGAAAGATTAATTCAAAACAGATCCATCAATACTAAGAACATATTTGTTTATATACAATGAGATTTGAAAATAATTCTCATTCAAGTACGTTTTGTCATGATTTTTTTCTGTAAAACAAATGGCAAACAAGATATTTGCGCAGGAAAAAACTCTTTAATCAACATATGTGGCAGTTGTATTATTATTCATTTCCTTGTAGACATTAGAAGCCTTTCTAAGATTTAATATAGATTATGCAGATTAAATTACTTTGTCATATGGTTGTAACAAACTGTATTTTAAATATAAAATATAATGCTCCGGACATATTCTCCCCAGTAGAATGAGATTGTAGAATTTATTTTCCAAAAAATAAGTACATAGATATTATCATTTTTGGAAATTCGGCTTCGTCTCTCTCTTTGAAATCTAATTACGCCGCGCTTCTTCTAGATCTCGCGCTGCAGGCTCGTTTTATTTTTCGTCCTGCGCTTCGCGCTCTGCTTTTTTCCTGCTTGATTCAGTTTATAGTGTAATGCAAACACAGCTTTACAAACATGGCAGAACTGTTGAACACCTCAACTTTCATGAAGATTATTTGAATTGTTTTGATTGTTGATGAAAAAAAGTTCTAAATCAATCTACTTAAGGCTCTACTGGCCTTCAAGAACACATTCTCAATACAATTCTCGCCCTTGATATTCATAGCTCGCATACATTGACTAGCAAATTGAATTTTTTGTTGTTTGAATAGCGTTATCACGATCAAAACAGAAAATATACGTCTGATTGAAGAATCATTCATATAAAACTTGTTGACCTTTTTAAGGGAAATAGTTTTTTTCTTTAATATTTTTTCTGTTCTCCATTTCTTTTATTTGTCTGAATCCGTTATCGTGATTAAAACGAAAATCATATGTCTTATCGAAAGAAGGAATGGGAGTCGAGAGATTTTGTTACGATCTGTTACGCTCTGTTACAAAAGATGGGGGGAGGGGGGGATTGGAAGTGTTTAATTTATGTAAGTTATTTCGTACACGCCTAATTTATTTTTCGCTCCGTGCTTCGAGCTCTGCTTTTTTTCATGCTTGATTCAGTTTCTAGTGTCATGCAAACACAGAGTTACAAATATTGCAAAACTGTTTAAAACCTCTACTTCCATGAAGATTATTTTATTTGCTTTGATTTCTGATGGAAAAAAAAATCTAACTTAATTTACAGTACTCGCCCTTGATATCCTCAGCTCGCATAGTTTGACACGATCAAAACAAAAAAATACGTATGATTGAAAAATCATTCATATGAAACTTGTTGACCTTTTCAAGATAAATAATTCGTCTCTTCAATATTTCTTCAGGTCTCTATTTCTTTGACTAAGAAATGTTATTTTTCATTTCTCTGAATGCGTTATCGTGATTAAAACGAAAACCATACGTCTTATCGGGAATTAGTCAATCGTATATCTGTATATTTTGTTAAAGTAAACAATTTTTATCTAATACATTTTTTTCGCATTGTTATCTCCCCGATATGATAATTGGAAAGTACAATGGGGAAGGGGAGGCTAAGATAAACTCCCGAAAAGATGTAATAAAGCGGTAACGGTATGAGAAACATAAAGTGCAATGAAGGGGGGGGGGGAGATAAAACTACGGACTAGGGATAATAGTGGGGCGGTACCCAGGCAAACTAGTTTGCCAGGAGTTTCCTTGCTATCCATGAGTTTGGGGAGAGTTCATCCCTTACATGGGGCGGCGAAAAAGGCTGTAGCTAGTCCACTAGTCCGTGAAAAGATTCCGTCAGGCACGATAATTAGGGATTCCAGTCGCGGGAGAGAAGCTCTCCGGAGAGCTACACGTCGGCACGAAAACTTCGTCCAGACTGCAGAAAAGAGAATTGGGCAAAGGAAGAGCCCTTATGGGCGAGAAAATGAATTCCGGAATCTGGACGGGCCGAAAAGGTTTATCAGAAAGATCCAGAGGGGCCAGAGGTAGTGAGCCGATGGTTTTTGCCTCGGTACATTCAAGCGAGATGACCGGAGGCGGAAGAAACGGTACGTCAGACGCGAGCGGAAGACTAGCAGATGGAGGCGGTGGAAGAGAGATAGACACTCCACTGGCTATTACCAAAGCGAGGGCCTTCTGCAGATGTTTATTATGACGCTTTCGCGCACTATGGCCAGGTCGTTCTTTGGTCTTTAAAACCGTGGCGGCAGACGGACCAGGCACGACAACCGCAGGCGGGGGTTGTGGCAATAATTGCCGAGCACGGTAGGCTAAGAGACCCAACCGCGTAGTGGATTTCGCGAGGGGGAGGGAAGCACTAAGAAGGTTTCCCGTCATGAGAAGTTCCGAAAGGAGTACTCAGTACTCGACATGGAGTAAGAGAACGAGGAACAAAAAAAAAACAAAGCGAAAGAAACGAAATTAACGGAAATATTTAATGCCAAGTTAAATGGGAGAACGTAATATGCGGCGGACCCGAATGGTATAAAAGAAAGTTGCGAGGTTTAGGATTATACACGAAAGACACGTAAATTATATACATCAAACAAGTAACCACCTTTCATAGAAGTCGCCCTGGTGACAGTACCTCGTCCTGGCACGCCCGCGTCACCGTAAGGTGCCGTGGGAAGCCAAGTCTTAGGAGTGCCCGTCGGGTTTTTAAGATCCGATCGATAAAACAAACCGATATAGAGAATTTCACAAATTATAAACGGTCAGAGGCACCACAATATTGCGAACGAGGATCAATGATGGAAGGAGCCACGCGGCTTGAATAAAAACCAAAAGAAGTATTCAATATAGAGCGAGAATAATATTTCCATGAAAGAAAGAGAAGGAGAGAAAGCAAGAGTCCCTATATACGAACGAGAGTTATTTGCCTGCTCGCAGGATCTCAAAGATGTGGCCACTGCAGCGATGATCTTCCGTACTTCCGATGTGGATCTGGTGATAAAAAAAAGGGGCCCAGATGATCAGTAGGTCACCAACAAAAGCACAAACTCGGTGAAGAATAACTAAGTTTATTTTCACAGAGGAACAGAACACAAAAGTTTCAAATACCGATCAATAAATATTTGATGAAACAGCGTTGGTGGGTGACTCGCTGGTCACGCTTAACTTCTAAAACTCGCGGAAACAGTGGAGAAAACCCCAACTGTCGGCCTCGGCGTTTCGAAATTGACTGCTTCTGCGGCACGCATGCCGACGTTTCGCTGCCGTTCGACTCGTTTCACAAGAGCAATCGTTGCATCGGATTGGCTTAAACCTTTCGAAAAGAGAGGACTCATGTAGTGGGAGATTCCCCCGTGTCTACTAGGTCCCTGTTCACGCGTCAAAGCTCATATTTCGCTATTTTGAAAACAATTTTCATTATTTCTATTTTCGGCCCTAAAAATCGAAAAATGATCCGATTTGAAATATTTAAAAAGATACAAGTTTTGTACCATCCTGTGCTTCGATTCACGTCAACAGTAAATGTGATTTGTCGAGTTTGATTTTAATGGATTCAATTAATATTGGCCCTTTCCGATTTTCAACACCAATTAACTATGCTATTTTAAGATTAGGTCCATACATTCATTTCTTAACATTCATACTCTTTGTGTCGAATGATTTGATACTTTAAAAAGAATTTGGAGTTTGAATAGTCGCTATGATCTCTAGTTTAGAATTTATTTAAAAAGGAGACAATAATATTTAAACTTTCGACGTTCTTATTCTCAATCAGAAGGATCTCCTATCTAAGCTTTCAGACGGAAAGGGAAAAACATCTTAATCCCCAAACTTTCAATTATTTATAAGCTTTCTTTATTGAATCATACTTTTAATGAGCGGGCCCTCTTATTAAAAATACCATCAAGTCGGAAAACCTATATCCCTGAAGAGCATGAGACAGTTGAAGAGACAGGAGTGAGTGAGAGAAAAGCAGAGTCATTACAAGAGAGGGAGAACAGAGAAGAACGAAAGCCTGAATCGAAGGAAGGAGAGAGTAGGAAAGGCTGGAAGGTCGGATGTAGAAATTAGTTGACCGTCGAAAAGCGTTTTCGTGTCAATTCAAGTTGGCAGGGTTGAGAGTGCAAACGGGCTCAGGGAAAGAGGAGTGCGGGAGAGACTCCTCTGGGAGAAGCGAAAAGAAGCTGCGGGAAGGAAACAGAGTGCCATACCGCGTGAGAGAGGGAGATGGGAATGGTTGAGAAGAGTGGAAACCGGTTTTTGGCCGGACGGGCCAAGTTGTTAGCCGACTGGAAAACGGACTTGATCTTAACTGAGTCGAAAGGGTTGATAGAGTAAACAGGCGCGGGGAGTGAGGCGAAGGACGTCTCAGTGGAAAAGTAATGAGTAGCAAAAATATTGAGTAGCGGAATATTGAGTAGCAAATATTGAGTAGCGAAATGTAAATGGGAGCAAATGAGAAATGAATAAAAAGAGTTTGTGAGAGAGAGAAGCAAAAAAGTCGGTAGTAAACCCGAAATTTAGGAAAGAATACTGGTTGTGGTAACGCAGAGGTAGCTCATCCGCTCTCTGTTCCATAGCTCGTTCACGGCAAGACCTCCTGGTCTCACCCTCCTGCCCGTCCTGAAAGTCGGACCGTGCTATGGGCTCGATGTCCTCGTCGCTGCTTGAGAAGCTGCCAATGGTTTTGGATTCTGGGAGCGATTGTGGGCCGCCTTCCGGTACTTGAGGTTCATCCAGAGGAAGGTGGTGAAGTTCCTCTACTGGTGGACTTAGTAACTCTCTACCGAGAGCTGCTGGTTCTGGTAGCTCAGGGATCGCCAAGTTGGTATCCAAACGTGTCCGTGCTCGCACCAAACTGCTGCTGTGGAACTTCTGGGCCACTCCGGCCTTATTAATCCAATACACCTCCCCAGAAATATGTTCGATGACCTGGAAAGGACCACTACGAATTTCTGCCAACTTGGCGTTGTAACCTTGGACCTTGCTGGATAATTTCCGCTGGATGGTGTATACCCAGTCTCCCGGGGCGAAACTGGGTCTTGTCGGGGCAGAGGCGTATCGAGCTTGGTAGATCGCTTGGTGGTGGCGAGCTTCATCCTCTCGGCACTGCAGTTCTATTGTCCTCTTTCGTTCATTCGGGTCCTGGGACCGCCATTCGCCTGGCGCGACTATGGTTTCCCCAAACATCAGGGAGCTCGGAGGTACTCCCGTAGTGGCATTTTGCCGTCGTCGCAGACCGTAAAGGATGTCCGGTAAGTGACGATCCCATGATCGCTGATTCTTGGCATGAAGACGTAAACGCAAACCCTTCTTCACTTCTTGATTGCGACGCTCCGTAGGGTTAGCGCGTGGGTGGTACACTGGAGTCGTCCACAATTGGCAGTCCCAGCACTGACTTGCCTCAGCCCAAACGTAACCGGTAAACTGGGTTTCGTTATCACTAAGGACATGTTGCGGGTACCCGTAGCGAGAAAAAACCTCTTCCTAGAGGAGTTTTGTGAGGCGTGGTGCTTCGGATGAGCGAAGGGGGAAGGCTTCCACCCAACGCGTGAAGAGATCCGTTAATACCAAAATGAATTGGTTCCCGTCGCATGTGCGGGGATAGGGACCAATTAAATCAACAGCGACCGTCTCCCACGCGCGAAAGGTGACTCTCGGATGTTGGGTGTTGGGTAGTCGAGTGCGTACAGGTTTACAGCACAGACAAATGTGACAGCTGGACACGTAACGGTGAATCTCGCGGTTCATGCCGGGCCAGAAGAAAAAGTTTTGTACCGAACGGAGAGTTTCGTCGGTACCAGTGTGTCCAAAGAGAGGAGTCATGGTATTCCCATAGAATCCTCTGTCTCAAGGCAGGTGTCACGGGGAGTCGCCAATGGTTATCAGAATTGCTTCGGTACCAGAAGCCATTCTCGTCTAGACGATGTCGTTCCAAGAATATCCTTTCTCCTACACTGCGAAGTTGTCGGCTGCTGATTTCCTTCCATCGAAGTACGTCGCGGTATATTTTTGGATCCTCCTGTTGTGCGACTATAAGCTCCCAGAAGAGGGGAGGTATAAGCGGGTTCTGAATGGTGCTGAGTATAGGGACTCGATCACTCTGAGCGACATTTGAGGGAGATTGAGTGGGTGGCAACATAGACTCGAGGTCGGATTCACCAGGAGACATCTCGTTAGGATTCGGATGGCGTGATAGAGCATCCGGGAGCTCGTTGTTCTTTCCCGGTACGTGCTCGACAGTGCGCAGAAAGCGACTGAGGAATAGGTCCCAACGAGTCAGTTTGTCGCAGGTATCTTTTTGGCGCTCAAGCTAAGTGAGGGTTTTGCCATCCGTTCATAGGATGAATGTTTGATCCTCTAGGAAAGGACGGTAGCGTTTCATAGCCCACACGATAGCGAGACACTCCTGCTCATTGCAGTGGAATCTTGCCTCGGTGGCAGAGAACTTTGCGCTTGCGAAGGATATGATTCGCCTCCTGCCGTTAGGCTCCTCCTGCATAAGGACGGCAACCCATGCCTCGTGCACTGGCATCGGTCTGGAAGAAAAATCGCAGAGACGGGTCCGGACGGCTGAGAACTGCCGGGGTCTGGAAAGCGAGTTTAGCCGTTTCGAAATCTCTCATTCGTTCCGGGGTCATTTTGAATGGTTTCTTGTCGAGGGAAGTTCTGAAAGAGGGGCGAGTATGACTGACGAGTTTGGTATATACTCTTTAACCCAATCACAGATGCCGAGGGAAGAGCGCATTTCTTTTCGGGTTCTGGGGGGCTCTGCGTTCCGGATGGCCTCAATATGAACGGGCTGAGCGGGATTACCGCTGGTACCCACAACATGTCCGAGGTAAGGGAGTGTGGTTTGACCGAAGCTACATTTCGGCAGTGGAACAGTGAGTCCGTAGATGGACAAGCGTTCGAAAACTAAGGCCAGATGCAGCAAATGTTCCTGCCAGTTTTTAGAATAGACAATAATGTCATCCAAATACGCGACTGCAAACGTTCCCCATTGTTCGGCGAGGACCTGACGCATAAGATTCTGGAATGTGCCGGGAGCATTTTTGAGGCCAAAACTCATTACCCGGAATTGAAACTGTCCTCCTCCGGGAGTGGAGAAGGCACTGTACTGGCGCGATCCCGGAGACAATGGGACCTGCCAGTACCCACCCTTTAGATCGAGTGTTGAGAAAATCTTCGCTGTCCCAAGGTCCTTGAGGATCTCGTGGAGCGTCTACCGGTACTTTTTCCAATCGACGGTAGTCAACGCAAAATCTATACTCTCCGTCCTTTTTGCCAGCGATGACAACGGCTGAACTGAACGGAGAAGTAGTTGGTTCGATGATACCATCGCGCATCATTTCTCAAACCTGTTGATCTATATACTGTCGCTTCTCTTCGGAATAGCGACAAAGCCGTTTGCGAAAAGGTCGTGCGTCGAGAAGTATAATCTCGTGTTGGACAGGTGCGAGAGTCTGTTTCAATCGACCGCCGTTGTGAAAGAGGGAAGCATGTTCTTTCAGAAGGTTTAAAAATCGGGGCCTGAGCTCTTCGGGGAGGTATGGAAGGGGACTTAGATAAACACGTTGTCGACCCGTTGTACCAATAAAAATACAATCGGCAACGTGATCGTGGATGACGTGTTGTTTACGTAGCCAGGGTCGACCGAGAATGAGCTCGGGACTAACGTGGAATGTTTCAGCGTATATCGCATCTTGAAGATTAGATTCAAGGTAAACGGTACCTTCAAGGAAGATAGTAGCTCCTACGGCGGCTAAGAGTGCGTGAGGGGGGCCCGGTTGGCGAGCTTTTAGCTCGGCCTCATCCAAGATTGTAGTTTTTACAAAATTGTCTGAAGCGAGCATGTCGATCTTAGCTATTACCTCTCGATCGCCCAGAAGAACACGGACTCGAGGAAGGCTGCTGAGATCAGAATACACAGCGCTTAGGACCAGGGTACGCCAGGTTTGGCAGGGGCGGTCGTTCGGAGAGCTCGGCCGCCCGAGCTCGCAAGATTCCCGGAAGAGCTTCCAACTGTCGTGCCAGTATCACAGGACAATTTTTATGGAAGTGTCAACCGGGGCAGTTATGACATTGAGGCATGGGGCGCGGAACTGCGGGTTCTGTGATAGCCGCTGGTGGGGCAGTATTATTGGATTTCAAAGTCTCACAAGAACCCTTGCGTGGATTCTCTTCGGCTGTAGCTTCTGGGCGGAGCCGAAGAGCTAAGAGGAACTTTTTTTGGAGGAAAACCCCAATAGGTTCTTCCTCGTCTTGCTTCAGTAAGTATAATTTTACGTGAAGTTTGTAAGTCGCTGTCGTGCCCGTGAAACGCTGGATCAAAAGATTTTTGCATTTAGCCCATGGAAGCGAAAGGTTTTTGTAGACTGCGAACCATTTTGCAGCCTCATCAGACAGGCTGTTTGCCATCATGCGGAACCAATATGAAATTTCCAACGCTGTTTCTGCGAAAGATATTTCACATTGCTCAAGAAATTCGTGAAGATACTCATGATCCAATCCCGCGAAAGAGAGACGTGGTATATCTGGTGCACGTAAAGCGCGGATCATACTATGTAGATCGGTGACACTCATACTGACTGCAGAAGTTGTTGCAGCAGGTAGTATAGCCTTCACAAAAGCGCGAGAACTGCCTACATTATATATCAGAAGGTGATGTTCTGTGGCTGGGACGTTTGCCAGGTCACGCCTTTGGCTGCATCCTGGCCTGGACTCGTTACCCTGTAGTGGAATCCACCAAGGATTACTATTTTCCTGTTCTACAGGCGGGGTGTTTTGTTGGTGCAATGACCTTGAAGTAAGAGGAAGATTGCACTGGCGGGGGCTAGACGAGTGTAAAAGTGGTTCAATTTCAGGTTGAGGAGAGAGTCTCGAAGCGATCTATTTCGTCTCAAAAATTTGGGGTTGGGCGCCTCCGAGTTTTTTTGATGTTGCTTGGAAACAGAATTTTTTCTCGTGGGCATTGTGCGCGTGGATGGCCTACCACGGCCACGACCGGGTGTGCTGGGCGAGCGGAGCATGATCGTCGGGGGATAATTTTGGGTAAGTTTTCAACTCAGTTGAAAATTGAAAAAGTACAGAAAACAATTCCTAAGTCCCACGTTGGGCCGTCAAGTTGTTATCTCCCTGATATGATAATCGGAAAGTACAATGAGGAGGGTAAGGCTAAGATAAACTTCCGAAAAAGGGTAATAAAGCGGTAACGGCATGAGAAACATAAAGTGCGATGGGGGGGGGGGGGAGATGAAACTCCGGATTAGGGATAATAGTGGGGCGGTACCCAGGCAAACTAGTTTGCCAGGATTTTCCTTGGAAGACTAAGAGGTAACCAGAAAGTGAACTAGGAATGGAGCGGAGGTTTCAAATTTGCTATCCGTGAGTTTGGAGAGATCGCATCCCTCACATGGGGCAGCGAAAAAGGCTGTAACTAGTCCACTAGTCCGTGAAAAGATTCCGTCAGGCACGATTATTGGGGATTCCAGCCGCGGGAGAGAAGCTCTCTGGAGAGCTACACGTCGGCACGAAAACTTCGTCCAGACTGTAGAAAAGAGAATTGGGCAAAGGATGAGCCCTTATAGGCGAAAAAATTATTCCCGGAATCTGCACGGGCCGAAAAGGTTTATCAGAAAGAGCCAGAGAGGCCAGAGGTAGTGAGCCGATGGTTTTGGCCTCGGTACATTCAGGCGAGATGACCGGAGGCGGAAGAGACGGTACGTCGGACGCGAGCGGAAGACTAGCAGATGGAGGCGGTGAAAGAGAAATAGACACTCCACTGGCTATTACCAAAGCGAGGGCCTTCTGCAGACGTTTATTATGACGCTTTCGCGCACTATGGCCAGGTCGTTTCTTGGTCTTTCAAACCGTGGCGGCAGACGGACCAGGCACGACAACCGCAGGCGGGGGTTGTGGCAATAATTGCCGAGCACGGTAGGCTGAGAGATCCAACTGCGCAGTGGATTTCGCGAGGGGGAGGAAAGCACTAAGAAGGTTTCCCGTCATGAGAAGTTCCGAAAGGAGTACTCAGTACTCGACACGGAGTAAGAGAACAAGGAACAAAAAAAACAAAGCGAAAGAAACGAAATTAACGGAAATATTTAACGCCAAGTGAAATGCAAGAACGTAATATGCGACGGACCCGAATAGTATAAAAGAAAATGGCGAGGTTTAGGATTATACACGAAACGACACGTAAATTATATACATCAAACAAGTAACCACCTTTCAACGAAGTGGCCCTAGTGACAGTTCGTCGTCCTGGCGCGCCCGCGTCACCGTGACGTGCCGTAGAAAGCCATGTCTTAGGAGTGCCCGTTGGGTTTCTAAGATCGGATCGATAAAACGAAACTGAAGTCTAGGATTATACAAAAAAAACGACACGTAAATAACATACATAAACAAGTACCACCTTTCAAAAAAGGGGCCCCAGTGACGGTACCTCGTCCTGGCGCGTCCGCGTCACCATAAGGTGCCGTGGAAAACCAAGTCTTAGGAGTGCCCGTCGGGTTTCTAAGATCAGATCGATAAAACCAACTGATATAAAGAATTTCACGAATTATAACAACTAGAGGCACTACAATATTGCGAACGAGGATCAATAATGGAAGGAGCCACGCGGCTTGAATAAAAGCCAGAAGAAGTATTCAATATAGAGCGAGAATAATATTTCCATAAAAGAAAGAGAAAGAGAGGAAGCAAGAGTCCCTATATATGAACGAGAGTTATTTGCCTGCTCGCAGGATCTCCAAGATGTGGCCACTGCAGCGATGATCTTCCGGACTTCCGATGTGGATCTGGTGATCAAATAAAGGGACCCAGATGATAGGTAGGTCACCAACAAAAGCACGAACTCGGTGAAGGATAACTAAGTTTATTTTCACAGAAGAACAGAACACAAAAGTTTCAAATACCAAACAATCAATATTTGATGAAACAGCGTTGGTGCGTGACTCGCTGGTTACGCTAAACTTCTAAAAACTCGCGGAAACAGCGGAGAAAACCCCAACTGTCGGTCTCGGCGTTTCGAGATTACCTGCTTCTGCGGCACGCAGGCCGACTTTTTGCTGCCGTTCGACTCGTTTCAAAAGAGCAATCGTTGCACCGGATTGGCTTAAACCGTTCGAAAAGAGAGGACTTATGTAGTGGGAGATTCCCCCGCGTCCACTAGATCCCTGTTCACGCGTCAAAGCTCATATTTCGCTATTTTTAAAGCGATTTTCATCATTTCTATTTGTGGCCTTAAAAATTGAAAAATGGTTTGATTTGAAATATTTACAAAAGATACAAGTTCTGTACCATCCTGTGCTTCAATTCACGTCAAAAGTAAATGTGATTTGTTGAGTTTGAATTTAATGGATTCAATCAATATTGACCCCTTTCGATTTTTAATACCAAGTAACTATGCTATTTTAAGATTAGGTCAATACATTCATTTCTCAACATTCATACTTTTTGTGCCAAATGATTTGATACTTTGAAAAGAATTTGAAGTTTGAATAGTCGCTATGATCTCTATTTTTAGAATTCATTTAAAAAGGAGACAATTATATTCAAACGTTTGACGTTCTTATTCTAAATCAGAAGGATCTCCTATCCAAGCGTTCAGACGGAAAGGGCAAAACATCTTAAATCCCAAACTTTCAATTATTTATAAGCTTTCTTCGTTAACTTATACTTTAAATAAGCGGGCCCTCTTATCAAAAATACCATCCAGTCGGAAAACCTATATCCCTGAAGAACATGAAACAGTTAAAGGGACAGGAGTGAGTGAGAGAAAAGCAAAGTCAATACAAGAGAGGGAGAACAGAGAAGAACGAAAGCCTGAATCGAAGGGAGGAGAGAGTAGGAAAGGCTGGAAGGCCGGATGTAGAAATTAGTTGACCGTCGAAAAGCGTTTTCGTGTCAAATCAAGTTGGCAGAGTTGAGAGTGTAAGCGGGCGCAGGGAAAGAGGAGTGCGTGAGGGATTCCTTTGGAAAAGCGAAAAGAAGCGATGGGAAGGGAACCGAGTGCTATACGGCGTGGGAAAGAGAGATGGAAATGGTTGAGAAGAGTGGAAACCGGTTTTGGGCTGTACGGGCTAAGTTGTTGGCCGACTGGAAAAACGGACTTGATTTCAACTGAGTCGGAAGAGTTGAGTGACTAAACCGGCGCAGGGAGTGAGGCGAAGGACGTCTCAGTGGAAAAGTAATGAGGAGCGTGAGGGGGAGAGCAAAGGGTCAGTGAGAGAGAGATGGAGAGAGTTGAGAACAGTAAAACTGGTTTGGGTCTGACGAACCGAGGTTGAGAATGGAAAAGTAAATAAGTGTCAGGCTATATTGAGTAGCAAAATGTAAATGGGAGCGAATGAGAAAGAAATAAAAGGAGTTTGTGAGAGAGAGAGAGAGAGAGAGAGAGAGAGAGAGAGAGAGAGAGAGAGAGAGAAGCAAAGAAGTCGGTAGTAAACCCGGAATTCAGGAAAGATTTTCGGGGAAGCCGAGAGTGAAAAAAGGTCGCTTCTAAAGGATGAAAAATTCCAGACTTTATATTCTTATCTTGGCTTATGGCCGATAACAGCATCTCGCATAGTTTTTCGAAAAAATTGAACTTTCTATTTTCGACAACATTTTTCACGATTCAAACAAGAAATGTGCATCTTGAGTAAAAAATGGTCTCAAGCAAATTTTCAGATGTTTTTGGATTTATTCTTTTGTTTCCCAACAATTTTCTGCGCCTTGCATAGTTAGAGTAGAAATGTGCATTTTCAATTTTTTTAAAAAGCTTCTCCGACTTAAGAAGATGACTGTACCAAAATAATCGAATTTTGATCAAAATGATTGAATTTTCGAACGAAAAGAAAAAAAGAATTTTCAAAGAAAATGTCAAATTTTTGAACGAAAGAGATCAAAATTCAGCTGAAAACCGTTGCCTTCTCAACGAATAAAGGTAAATTTTTCACCACAGAAGGTGCATCATTACTCAAATAGGAAAATTTTACACATGACAGGTAAAATTCCAACCGAGAAAGTCGTTTTCAACCAAAAAGTTGCATTTTCAACAAAAAAATAAAAGATCCAACATAATAGTTCCATTTTCCACCAAATCCCTGGGCTTTTAAATTGCAATAATTAGTTTTTCACTAAAAAGATATTTTTCTATCTACCGAGAACTTTTCGAAAAATTAAATAAATTTTTAACAAAATAATTGAATTTCAGACAAAAAAGCTAATTTGATGCTGAAAAAGACAAATTTTCAACCAAATAGTTCAGTTTTTGAGCTAAAAATAGCCATTTTTTAGGAAAGTTGAGATTTCAACCAATACAGATGTTATTTCAACAATAAAGTTATATTAAATCCAGATAATGCATTTGTAACTAAAATATGCAGTTTTTGAAATTTGAGTTCAACCGCGGAATGGGATGGTAACTTTTCCAACCAAGAAAATAATTTTCCCACTGAGTAGATTCATGTTCCATCAGTAAAACCAATTACCACCAAAATCATTATTTTTTCAAAAACTGTTGAATTTTGAACCCAGAAAGACAAGTGACTCACGAAATTCAAGTTTCTAACAAATTGTTAATAATTCAAGCCAAAAAGTAGAGTTGAAAAAAAAGTTTGATACTTGAGCAAAACCAATTAATTTACAACCAAACAGTTGCGTTTTTACCAAAAAGGATGTGTTTTCAATCAACAAAAGAATATCTTTCCACCAAAAATAGGATTTATCTTCAAAATACGTTTGTTTCGAATGAAAAGAACGAATTTTTAACGACAGAAAACCATGACCTAAAAAACTAGAATAGTTCAATAAAACAGTTTTCTATTCAACCGAATAGTTGAATTTTCATCCGGAAAGATATTTTTCAAAAGATTGATTTTCAACCAAAGAGGACACATATTTAAAATATTTGAATCAAAAAAGATTTCATCACAAAAAAGGTTCTCAAAAAAATGGTTCAATCCTGAACCAAAACGAATTAATTTTCAACCGAACAGTTGCTTTTTTGATCGTAGACAAAAAGTTTTTCTCTCTATCTAAAAATACCATTCGCAACCAAATACATGAATCCCCAAACAAATACACGAATTCCCGAACAATGACATGAATTTCCAGAAAGAAAAGTATATTTCTCCAACCAGATGGTTTCATTTTCGAATAGAAAGAATCTATATTCAAAAACCAAAAATAAAAAAAAAATTTCAACACTCTAATTAGTTAACATTATTCCACAGGAACGATTTATCAAATTCTTTCACGAAATTTTTACCAGAAATATCAATTTTGAATAGAAAGTATCAATTTTGATCTAAAAATGGGATGGTTACAGTTTTGTTGGAAAAATCGTTTCCTAAATCAAACAGAAGAAAATAATTTCAACCAATCATTCAAATTCTCCACCAAAGAGATAAAGTTTCAACAAAAATAATAAATCCTTGACAAAAATCAAGGATTTGTCAACGAAATTGTTGGGCATTCAACCAAAAAATCAAATTTTGAACCCAATTAGGGATTTTCCAACGAAGAGGAAAAATTTTGTATCTAGTGCCGTTCTGGGTTCAAATCCGGACTGAGGTTATTTCGATTGTTCGAAATTTCCCAACAAAAATATATTGGCAACTCGTTTCAGAATAGAGTAAAATAATTTTCTGATATTGTTGAATTTGAATTGTCATAGTAAATTTTATATTTATCTGAGTAGAAATCATTTTTCTCTAAAAATATAGGTATATAGTATCTAAGATTTACATCATAGTGCAAACATGAAATTATAAAATTCGTATATAAGTTGAATATTCTCGGAAAAGGGAACGAAATACATTTCAAAAAAGAAAAATATTTTGTTTCATCCTCATTTTATTCTTCAAATGTATTAAATTGCAATAAATATTTAAAAAGTAAATCGAAGGACATATAGTTAAAAGCTTGAACGACACATTCATGCAATAATTTCATTTCGAGAGAAACTAATTTTTTAAAATTAGCACTTTGGCGGTTTTGAACCGTCCTACTCGTGCGGCATCTCATCTTTTTTTAAGAAAAATGTTATTGAATTGAACGTTCATTTTGGCATGATTTTTATTTCCTAAAAAAAGTTTTGATGATAATTATAGTAGATAATTGTGCAAAACATTTTCAAAAATTTGTTGATGAAGATCAAAAAAATCATTATGATAGTGGCACAAAAACATCGAAATTGTAATATTGCCAAAAATCTTTGTGTCTAAAATCCCTTGTGAGCTTTTTCTCAGGAAGATGCAGAGAAAGTCTAAGAATAATCTTTGAATAATTATTCCCTGAATAAATAATCTCTATACGTTTTCTTTTCACAGTGTCAAGTAGAACATCTCAGCAGCCTCAGTCGTCACTTTCAGGAGGACGTCCTTATAGACTAATCATTGATGGTGAATTTCAAGAACCACTTGCAGGTAATTAAAAGACTAAATTACAATTCGGAACAATTTTAAAAGTATGCCTAAAACGTCCAGTTTTTTCCCTGAGTATGGAGTGTTTTAAGTATGGGGATAGAAGCGGTCCTGACACTTCCTAAAAAATCACTTTTCTTTCAATCCACCTCTTCGAAGTTTTATGGAATATTGCTTTTCCTCAAAATAAAGTACCCAGGCGAACATCTCAGAAAATCTGAATTAATGATTTTCAAGCTTCAAAATAAATAATGACTACATTTTTCTTACAGAGAAGGAAATAAGGTTTCCTGATGGTGCTAAACTGTACCGTCCTGGGTGTCCAGAATATGTTGGAGAATACTTCGATGGGGAATTTTATGAGAGATATAGTCCAAGGATAATGACACCTCGAGAAAATGATTATGTTTCATTCGAAAAAAAACCTATTGCAGGCTTTAAGGGCGGAAAGTGGCGCAAGTATATTCCGAGGTATCCTCAAACTCACATATTATTATTATTTATCAGCATTTGGAACTCGAAAGTTCATTGCCTCATCTACACGAGACCGCCACGCGTCCCCATCCTGTGCATCATTCATCCACTCATTATAATCATATCCTAGTTCTACCAAATCTTTTTTTTAATTATCCCTCCACCTGATTCTCGGCCTTCCCATACTCACATACAATCAAAAACAAATAAATTACCCAATTTTGTCCAAAGCCTGTAGTTTTGACCTTATTCAAGGATATTTTGAGATTGATAGAAATTGTTCTCTATGTAAAAAAGATGTTTTACATCCTACATCTTTTAATATTTAAAACAATAAACTATATATTATTTCTTACAGAGCTCAGCCTCTTTCTCTCGGCGGGACGAAATAAGAATCAAATACGAAGAAAAAATGTTCAACGAATAAGGTGAATAAAAATAGTTTGGATATTCACAAATTCTTTGTTTATGATCACATTATTGGAATTATACATTTCCCTAAAGAGGTAAATATCGAGAATGCGGAACTTCAATGAGGATCTTCAAGGCATAACGTCTTCCATTTAATCCAAAAGTTTTGTTAACTACGCAAGAATGTTTATTTACCGGCTCCTTTCAGAAGAATAAAAAATTATGTTAAAATAACGGTTCCTCTGATTGCAAAATATATTTCGCGATATTTAAAGTGAATATTTTCGAGATAAAGTAAGGGATTCCACAATGGCCCTTAATGAACGCATTAGTACTGTCATGAGTGAGTATCTCCTACATTATTATGCGTTAGAATGAAAGTGGAAATCAGGAGACTCTTTATTAAAATATGCTACGCTCCTGTTGATGGTGAAAGTAAAAAGGCAAAAGGCACCTCTTGGGACTGGTTGAATGATAGAATAGAACTATGTGATTCAGGCGGAAGAATAATATTGCTCGGAGACATGAACGGTTGGGTTGCTGTGCATCCCGAAGCTACTGAAAGAGTGCTTGTTAACTTTGAAAGCACAGAAACAAATGGTAATGGGTATAAATTTGTCAGTTTGTGCTTGGAAAAGAGTTAATTTATTCCAAACACAGGGTCGTAGCGACGGTCTCGGGGGCTCTGAGGCAAAATGTTTGAAGGGGCTCTTTTGCAGCAAAAATTTTGGTACTGATTCATAAAAGATAAAAGTCGCCACTATATTTAAGTTTTGTTGCTGAAAAGTGACGCACGACTTCTCTTTTTTTTTTGATCATATTTTCCAAGAAAATGTTTGGGGCCCTTCACGCTACGGCCCTGTACAAACACCTGGTTGGAACACAAAATTATACACGTGTAAACCTGGTGCAGAGGCGAAAACCATAGTATGATCGACTTTTTTGTAGCGGATGAAAGACTGACAATGAGGGGGCTTGTAAAAGATACAAGGGATGTGAGAGGTTCTGAATGCGGATCCGATTACTATCTTATAGTTTCAAAAATAAACCTAGATCATAGATGGAGAAGAAAAATGATTAAAAAGTCGAGACAGACGCAAGTCAGAATAGAGAATTTGCAAGAAACAGAAGTACAAAAAGTATGTCGTGAAAAGCTAGATAAATATTTAGGGCATCACAAAGATGATTGGAAGCCAGAATCAGTCAACAAAAATGTAGAGGGTAAATAGATAATACTTTGAAACGGAATCTCTGAGAGTGCTTCGGAAGATTGAATGATGATCGCGTAATGGAATGAAGAAATACACGTCGGAGTCAACGAGAAAAAGAAGCGTACTCGAGAATGTTGAATACTAGAGGTCTTAGCGATAGGGGAAGGACTAGGGTCATAAATGACTATAGAGATAAAAAGAGAAAAGCAAATGTGCTCGTGAAGGGAAAGTAAGAATAAAATCAAAACGGAACAAGATACGAAAATGCATAATGATTTCGGCGGGAATAAGAAACTATGCTGGAAATGGGTTGAAGAGACTAGAAAAGGAAATACTAGCACTGAAGTAGTCGGAACTAAGAATGCTAAAGGCGAAACGGTATACAATTTGGACAAAGTGGCTCTGTGAATTTATGAACATGTGCGCTGTGAATAGCAAAGTTTCGAGTGATTGGAGAGAGGCGATTATTGTCCCAATCTTCAAGGGAAAGGGTGGTCCAGGTGACTGTAACAATTTTGAAGCGATCAGCCTTGCAATTACTGTGGGAAAAATATGTACCAAAATACTTATTAAAAAAGTCATGGGAGTAACAGAGAAAAGGATCTGGGAAGTTCAATGTGAATTTGTGCCAGAGAGATCACGTGTGGATCAGATATTTAGGTTGAAGCATATCGCAAAAAAAGCCTTAAAGTAAACGTACAAGTTTCCTGTGAATTTGTTGATCTGGAAAAATCTTTCTACAAGGTAGATCTTTCTACAAGTAGAGCTAAACTTTGGGAGGTTCTTAAAAAAGATGGAGTGACTGGGTGGCTTCTGAAAGCAATACAAGCCATTTATAATGGTAGCAAAGCAAGTGTAAGAGTAAATGGACAACTGAGCGATTGGTTTGACATTAGGCAGGGCGTTGGACGAGGTCGCGTTATGCCCTCTTGGGTGTTTGATATATACATGGACAAATGTCTCTCTTTGACGAGGAAACTGATGATCTTGGGACAGTGAAAGTTCGTGGCCTTGCGTTCGCAGATGACAAGATCGTTACGGCAGAATCATCCGAGGATTTTCAGAGGATGTTGAGCAGACTGGATACCAGCATGATTAGCATGGGTCATAACAATAACATAAATAAAACGAAAATTATTGTGTTTGAAAGTAGAATGCGAAATCGAATTGTAATATTACCCTGAATAGAGAAAGGATAGAACAATTTGATAATTTCGTGTATCTTGGGAGTTCATCCCTTCCTGTCGGAAAGATGGATGCAGAGATTTCCAGACACATAGATGAGGGTGGAAAAATTATCAAAATTGTACGGGGTATTACTGAAAGTAAAAATGTAACAAATAAAGCAAAAATTTCGATAAATAATGATGTGCTAGCACCAACCATTCTAGACTGAAGCGAAACCTGGGCGTATCAATAAAAGGACAAGAGTTAACTCAACGCGATCGGCATTCGATTCCTGCATAATGTGTGGGGTAAAACGCGAATCGAAAAGTAAGTAATGAATGGATTCTCAAAGAATGTGGTGCAGAAAAAACGCTGTTTGAAAAGAGTAATAGAAACTTGCTGAGATGGCTCGGTCGCGTTGAGAGAATAGATGAAGAACGATTAATAAAGCAAGTGTACCTAGGTAGGGTCAATGGTAGCTTACCCAGAAGCAGACCAAAAAAGGAATGGATAGAATGTGTGAAGAAGACCCTTAAGAGGAGAAATATAAAGAACCGTAGAAACACAAGAGCTGTTATGGAAAGATGCATGGATGTGAAAGAAGCAAGAGATGTATGCCAGGATAGGGATGTTTGGAGAGCCGTTGTATATAGGAAAAAGTGTAAAGCCTGGAACGAACGATTTTTGATACTAATTGACCCGTGTAAGGATATCGCTCAGTGGATTTTTCTAATGGCCTCGCGAAACTCTTTTTACGGGGTGTTTGCTAGAGAGATCAGGTAGCGACCCGTGTCAGAGCGATGTTGCACAGGACGAGTTTGTCGCGATGGCACATAACAGAATTGAAGCGGTGTCCTAAAAGCGGATGAAACAAATCATTGTTTCTTAATCATTAGGCTAAATCTTCTCCGAGGTAGGCGCAACTCGTTCAGTTCTAGTAATTGCGAATACTTGAGGATCGAAGAAATCATATGGAGTGTTTGAGCTAGGGATGTAAAGGAGGGGAGGAAAGGGTCGGCTTTTAAATTGATCTAGGAATTATTACGTGCTGTTCATTCAAACATCATTCTTGTACGACAACACAGTTCCGACAAAGATCGCTGACCCATCTCTCTAGCAAGCATACTAGGTGAAGAGTTTTGCAAAGCCATTATAATATTCTACTAAGGAATCCGCTTCTACAGGTTCATCAGTGTCCGAAATATTTCATTTGCAGCATTTTTCTTCTCATGAACATTTGTCTTCCACACATCCATATCCTTGCATACATCTCCGGCTTCTTTTACATCCATTCACCTATTTCATGTAAACTCTTGTGTTTTTATGGATCTCTAATTTTTCTTCAGAGATTCTCATTAACGCATTCTAACTATTCCATTTTCGGTCTTCTTCTCTGTACACTTCAATTCATCTTGTCCAAATACACTAGTTCTGTTGATCGTTCTTCATTTATCCTTTCAACATTACCAGAAGATCTTCAAAAATTTCTTTCAGCCTCGTTTGTCATATTCCAAGTTGTATTAACAGTTTGTACAGTGCCGATAATAACCTTTCTACCCTCATTTATGCGTCTGGCGATCTCTGTATCGATCTTTCTGTCAGCAGTAAATAAATGTTCCAAGATAGACGAAATTATCAACTTCTCATATCCTCTTATCATTCACCTCCAGTCATAAGAGAAACTAGACTATGCGCCAAAAACTCGCATCAGCTCGATGCATTAAAGATCAAAATATGTTCTCCTCGTTCGATGATAAGAAAAAGCAATGAATGGAATAGGATAGATTGATTGCTCTTCTGACGCCCTGAAAAAATCCTAGCTTCATCTATGCAAAACAATATTAAAGAAACAAAACGAAGATCCAAGAATTTGAAATCAATGATTCGCCAAAATAAAGAATTGACTCACGAAACTTTCATAACAAAACAAGTAACACGCGGAAAGAATGAAGTTCCTTCCGTTGCTCAACAGATACTGAATATGAACGTTACTTCTATATAATTATTTGAGGAATGTTTATATTCAGTATCCGTTAAGCAACGGAAGGAACTTCGTTCCTTCCGCGTAACACTTGATACGTCCACTTTTTTGTTATAATTATATGTTTTACCTTCGAGTTCAAATAAATAAAATGTAAACAGGGGTCGTTAGAATTTGAACCAGTTTATTATGTCAATGATAGTCTGTGAGAGTATATTGAATTTATCTATTTGTTAAAAGATTTACAAAATCTGTACAAAGGGGTTCTGGTATTTCATGTGTCTTCTATTTGACTTGAAACGTTTTACATTCAATAAAAACAGGATATTCGCCGTTAATTGGTTCACGTTCTTCACAACAACAGAGTTGAGTTTCTGGAAATTTCGTAGTCTCACCTTTAATTGAGATCCTAGTTTGAAAAACATTCATAAGTCGAATCTGAGCTACTACTCTTAACAGGTTTAAAGAAACTCTTTGACATAAATATTGTTGAAGGACCGTACATAGCTTGAGATGTGGATAAATTCGAAGTGAAGAGGACGTCTGGATTCCTTGAATATCTTTTTCGTAAAGCTTATTTTCATATGCAGCTATCAAAGGAGCTTTCTCCCTTTTTAAAATATCTGCCCGGAGATTGCTCCAGACATCCTCAGCTCCGGTTTTGCAGTTTCAGTTCCTAATGCATAACATACAGTGCATGATGCAACATGCAGAATTTTCTTATAGAAACTAACATGTACCTTTTCTATCTCTTCACTTTATCTAAGTCCCCAAGATTACGCCCCATACAGTAGCGTACTCTTTCCAAGGCTTTCATAAAGTCCATCCACCGGTCTCCTGCAATCGAGATTTAACTTACGCAGTAATGAGACTATAGATCCTACTGCTATATTAGCCTTACTGATTGCACGTTAAGCTGCTTGAGAAGAGAGTGCATATTCTTCCTAAATTTCTATTTTTTCATGTTTATATTAGTCCGGGAGACAGTGAAATATTTTGGTCCATCATCTGAAAGAGTATGAAACTTTGAGGAACGCTTTAGACAGGTGTGTAATGGAGCGTAATAACCGTTGTCAACCAAACCAGTGATGGAAACATTTTCCGCGGAGAACCTTTCCATACTCGTACAACCAGCTGAAGAATTTTTTCCTTTATTTTATCATAAAAACTAACTTCTGAGAAAGTTTCATACACTTTCAAATGACAAAATCTTCTTCTTTTTACGAGTTTTTTGGAGCAGCGGAAAATGTGTCCATCACTGGTTTGTCTGATAACGATTATCACGCTTCATAACACACCTGTCTAAAGCGTTCCTCAAAGTTTCATACACTTTCAGATGATGAACCAAAATGTATCACTGGCTCCCGGACTATCTTGGAGTATATTGTTTAGGAGTTTTATTCGTCGATACTAGAGAGTCTGCAAGGAACACTATGTCGTCAGCATGTGCAAAAAGCAGAATCTCTATCAGGTGGTTTATTCCCCCCCCCCCCCCAAATGCCTTCAGATATTAGATAGTCTGCTATATCAGCAATGTTCACATTAAAACTGTTTGGACTTAATGTTCCTCATTATAATACCCCCTTTGTAACTTTCACCGGTTCAGAGAATCTCTCAGTACCTCTGACAGAGATAGAAGATCCTGCATAAAGGCTCATCATAATTTTTACAAAATATTCAATGTCTGGAATTAGATAGATCATTTTTGCCGCCCTTTTTATAGATCATTCTTGCATGTATTTTATCAAACCCCCTTTTGATCTTTCTACATTTTCTATTTTCGCAGCTGTACTGTAGATAATTTGCTGTTCACATTTCCTGTCAATGAGTGTCCTGTGAGATACACGCCAAGAGATAAGAGATAAGAGATAAGAGGCTGTCCATATATTACGTCATCACATTTTTACCTATTTGAGATACCCCCCCCCCTCACAGTTCGTCCACCCCCCTTGCCCGTTGCACAGTCTAATCCCTCCCACTCCCCC
>WSXT02169334.1:0-23227 GCA_011762715.2 Neuroterus valhalla | reverse complement strand
AAAGCAAACTGAATGTTAAATCAAAAAGCATGAAAGAGGGAGCTCTTCTTAATATTTTGACACCAAAATCATGTCGACACATCTTACCGACTGCGAGTAAAGCCACCCACGCTTTAACTTGACAGACTGTAATTCATAAACCGGACGAGTATCTATTCTCCAAACATTAGCCTTCAAATACTTGAAATCGTTTTTCACTACATAAAACATTTTAACACCAGACTGAGAACTTACCAGCAATTTTTCTCTTTTTTTTTGAACACGATGCGCTAAAAACCTATTCATCTTACGCTTCCGTTGCGTAGAAAAAGGCTCTTTGATTTTTCATTTCTCGCAAAATCTGCAGTTTTCTTCGTCGCCATTATTATTATTATTATTTTTCCTACGTGTATGTTTTGATCCTGGAGATGGCGTTGAAGACGAGCGGGAAATTCTCAAATTCGTTGTTATTCTTGATCTATAGTACCGATTTGAATATTCTCACTACTGACAGCATAAATCTAAACCTTGATTGAGAAAATATTAACCAATATTAACCTTGGAAGTGATGTCGTAGGTTTCCGTGAATCTGGCTTCCACTAGGTGTCCAAAATTATATTCTACAGAAAGTTTCCTACGAATTGATATCCAAAGTGACCAATATTAACCTGGAAAGTGATGGCGATGGTCCCCATGAATCTGGCTTTGCACTAGGTGTCCAAAATAATATTCTACAGGAAGTTTTTTACAAATTGACATCCAAAGTGACCAATATTAACCTGGAAAGTGATGGCGATGGTCCCCATGAATCTGGCTTTGCACTAGGTGTCCAAAATAATATTCTACAGGAAGTTTTTTACAAATTGACATCCAAAGTGATCAATAATAACCTGGAAAGTAATGTCGACGGTCCCCGTGAATCTGGCTTTGCACTAGGTGTCCAAAATGATATTCTACAGGAAGTTTAATGCAAATTGTTATCCAAAGTGACCAATATTAACCTGGAAAGTGATGACGATGGTCCCCGGGAACTGGCTTTGCACTAGGTGTCCAAAATAATATTTACAGGAAGTTTTTTACAAATTGACATCCAAAGTGACCAATAATAACCTGGAAAGTATTGACGATGGTTTTCGTGAATCTGGCTTTGCACTAGGTGTCTAAAATGATATTCTACAGGAAGTTTTTTACAAATTGACATCCAAAGTGACCAATATTAACCTTCACAGATTTATATTATTCATAAATAAATAAAACATATTTAAAATTTTATAGAAATTCAAATCACATATTAATTTAGTAAAAATAATATATAAAACCTACATATATAATCCATTCCACTAAAATATATCAATAAAAGATGATCAAAATGGATAATTGAAATTATAAATTTAGAAAAGAAAAAGAGGAATCATCGAAAAAAATTATTATTATTAATAATTGAAATAAAGCATTTGCATAATAAAATGATTAATTGACAAATCATGAAATTAAAATCATAAGGTAGTAAAATAAATATAAGATAATAATGAAAAAAAGAAGTGGAATTCCTCACAAAAACATCAAAAATGTTAGAAAACAGCTAATTCATCGTGTTTTGTCTTTGATGGAAAAGTTCTAACCGTAAATGTAGTGAGAATCCCTTAATATTTCCTATGCCAAATCCACCTTCTTGTTAATATGTCCACATATGAGAGTTTATGGAATCAACTCGAGCTAACTTTTAAGATAATTGCATAGTTATTCAAAAAATAAGTTAACGATATTTTAACCTTACTGTTTCGAACTAGAGTTTTATTATAAGATATAGTCAATAGTCTTTTTTTTTAATTTCGGTAAAAAGTTATCAGCGGCTCGCTGAAAAGGAAGAACTACCTACATATGATCATTACAATTTCCGCTCCGAGAATATTCAGTATCTTCTATGCATTACCTTTTTTATGATTCTTATAAACATTAACACACTGTCAGAAATAATCGGTATTTTCCCATGCATTGCTATGTAAATTCTGGTGACATAAAAAAATTTCCAAAACAGAAGATAATTGATGAAGTTTTCTGGGTTCCCAGATTCGAAGTTTGGGAAAATTACAAAAATTTTATTTTGCAAGTTAGATTGCTTTGACTCTACAGCTAGCCGCTAATAACTCTTGTCCGAAATATAAAAAAAGACTATTGACCGTATCCTATAATAAAACTCGTGTTCGAAAAAGTATGGTGAAAATATCGTTAACTTATTCTTTGAATAACTATGCAATTATCTTGAGAGTTAGCTCGAGTTGATTTCAGAACTCTCATATGCGGGCATATTAACAAGAAGATGGATTTGGCATAGAAAATATTACGGGATTCTCACTACATTTACGGTCAGAATTTTTCCATTAAAGGTAAAACACGATGAAATAATAATAGTCAACTATCTTTCAAACATTTATCAACTTACAGTAACATTTATTCTGCATAATTATTATACATATGTATCATCAGGATTACGCAGTATCGCAATTTTCGTTTAAAACACTTATTTCCTAATTTAAATTAAGATTAATTAATTAAAAACTACAAATAATTAAATAATTATTAATTCAAAAGAAAATACACAACTTCTCAAACGAGAGATAATAAATTGTCGAAACAGACTTCATTTGAAAAATTAATAAAGAATCAATCAAAATTATAATTGTATTGCAAATTATCAGGAAATGAATGAATAAACAGTTTTGCACTCATAAAAATAGTGCAGGCAGCGAGAATCGAGCGTGCAACCTTGCGACTATTAGTTCAACGCCTCACCGGGTGAGCTATCAAGTGCTTGAAAATACAGTTAAGCTAACTCAGCGACCATCTTCTCGCAACTCTTCAAATGCATTTTTCTCGAAAATGGTCCAGAATTGCGCCTTCCTGATTTTTCAGAAATCCTCTAGTAGGTGTCTTTCACTGAGGAGAGTATCGACCAAAACAAAAATTAGTTGACCTGAAGGTCCCCTTGTTAGCTGATATACTAGTTGGAAGATTCGGAAGAGAATTCGACTTAAGATGGCCTCTAAATGTCTTCCAGAGGTCATTTCGATGAGAAGGTCAAAGTGTGTCTGAACGTAAAATTTTCCGTTCCATCAGCATCTGAGTTTGAAAAATTATTTTCTTTGAAATGAGGGGATTGACCTTCATACGACCTTGACCCAGACTTGATGGGGTCACATGGATACCAGGATTGTCATAGGCGACCCATGAAACACAATAGTACATAGTTTGGAGTTCCAGTCCTACCCGATAAACCAGCTATATGATTCAAAAGAGAACTCGACTTAAGATAACCTCCAAATGACTGTCAGAGGTCATCCTGATGATCAATGTGTGTCTGGACGTCAAATCTGCCAATATTTCAGAATCTGGTGTCGAAAAAATTATTTCACTTGAATTAAGAGGTTTGACTTTCATTTGACCTTGATCCATACGTGTTGGGGTCACATAGACACCAGGATCATTGTCAGCGAACGGAAAAACACAATAGCACGTAGTTTAGAGACCCAGTGCTAAGCGATGGACCAGCTATATGATTCAAAAAAGAATTTGATTCAAGATGACCTCCAAATGACTTCCAGAGGTCATTTTGATAGGAAGGCCAAAGTGAGTCTGGACGTAGGATGTTCCGTTTTTTAGAATCTGGAGTCAAAAAAATTATTTTACTTGAATTGAGGGATTTGGACTTCGTTCCACCTTGATCCAGACGTGATGGGGCCACATGGACACTGATCGTGATCATTGACCCAAAAAACATATACAACAAGCAAGTCCAGAAAAGGTCCACCTCGTTTTCCTTTCGTGGCCCTGTGTTATCTTCAAACTGAAAATTCGTTATACCTTTTCTGCCTCAAGTGATGTTGTCATCAACTCATTAACAACTGTTTCCTCATTTGTTTCCAGAATTAGCTTCATTACACAAGATAAAGGCAGTTCATCCTTATCCCATTCAAATAGTTGTTCGTCATTACGAAAGTTTATATGATCCAAAAGTAACTTTCCGTTTGGTACCTCAAGCTTATGATGTGGGCACAGACGAGGATCACAACCATATCATTGGATTGATCATCTTTGAACGTTTATATCCTTTACTGGTTCCTAAACTGGATCTTCCTTATAACTATGATGCTGGGCTCACTATTAATTACGAAAGAGTTAAGATACGGATAAATGGCGATCTTGCCTACTTGAGTGTACCAATATTCAAAAATGATTCTCTTAATAGTCTGTTTCGCAAGCTATTCAATCCACAACACATTGTGAAGGCTCAGCTCATATTTTAATTCTGTAACCTTGGCGCAGTATGGGTCCAGTCTTGGTCCAATCTTGACCCAGTCTTGGCTTACGACGGGACCAACACTGGATCATCATTGTTCCAGACTTTCTTCAACCTAGGTCTATTGTGCCTTTGAAAAAAGAATCTGAATCAACAAATTTTAACCTATTATATCAATATTAGAAATAAAGGTACAATACATGATTATAATCAAGAAATATTGATTAATATGAATTGTACTGAGGCACTAACATTTTATAGGATTGTATGTTTTTTTGTTTGATTACACAATTTTATTTCAAGAATCTCATCTAAGTTACCTTGATCAGGTCTAACATGAGATTCATTTTACCATCCGCAAAGTAGAAATCTACATCACCGACAAAAAGTTGTATTCAATTATCCTTGTTCATTTGTTGTTCTTTTGACTATACCTTTCCTATTCTGGTGCTTAATTTAGTCCTTGTACGTGTCCTCTCACCATATATCCAGGTATCCTCCAATCCACGCCTTGCGTGCATCTTACATATCGTTCCTGTAACCTCTCGATCTGTTCACTCTTCCTTCATCCCCAAATTTCCGCTCCATATCTTTATACCAGCTATACCAGGGTATCAAACAACAACACCCTCCTTTTCCAATCTTTCTTGAACCTTCTTTTTCCTATTTCTTACACCTGCTTCATTATCTTGCCACTTTTCGTATCCTTTCTCTTATATGTGCCTCATGATGTCCATGTTCTTACATCGCGTGTCCCAAATATAAAAACTCTTTTACCTCTTCTATCTTTACTTTCTTCTATCTCTCAGTCTATACTTTTTTCTTCTCCTTCCTTTTCTATGCTCAATTATCTTCGTCCTTTCTGCATTCATCTGCGTATTCCAGTGATATATCTCCTCCTTTCTCATCCAAACACATTCCAAACCTTTCCTCTCCACTCCTTATTCTAAGTCCTCTTACCAACAAGAAACTATTTATGTCGGTCCAAAGAATCGAGCGCCGCCTTTAAATCTACGAACACAGCTGGCGTTTCTCCTTTCTTTTCCTTAATCCTTCTATTCAAAAGATAATTTACAGCACATATGTTGTACATCTTACCGTCTTTACCAATGTGATTGCGCTATAATTTTCCTGCCTATTCCTATCCCCCTTCTTAGTGGTACTCTCAGCCCCTCCCTCCACTCTTTCCGAAATCCCTTACCCCTCCATACCTTCTCAACTACCTCTTTCAGCCTGTCTCCAACAGCTGGTGTGCCAAAAATCCATGCTTCGTTCTGCACCCTGCCGAAGCCTACTGCCTTCGACCTTCTTAATTTCCTCATTTGTAACTCTATCTTCTCGTAGCTTGACTCTGTCTCTACTTCCTCTCTCATTCTTCGGATTTCCTCATCTCTCTTCCGTTTGTCTCTTCGATACGTCCTTCTCGGTCCTACCACTTCTTGATTCCTGTTCCAGATTCTTCTCCCTCCTATGCTTTTTTTTCACGCATCAACCTAAACTCCTCACTCATCTCCATATACTCCTCTCTCTTCGTGGTTCCATCATTCCACTTCTTGTACATCTTTTTTACCCTTTCCTTCATCTTTTACATTCCCTATCCCACCACGGTTTCATCATGCCTTTATTCTTGATTCTTAAGCTTTTTCTGGCACACACCCTTTCACCTTCACTTTTAGATCCCTCCAAATCTCATCAACCGACTTTACTTCAAAACTCACTTCCCCTAGCTGATCCTGATACTTTTCTATAGCCTCCCCCGTCCATATCTCCCCCTCACCTATCAAAACTCCTTCTCCTTGCCTTTCATAGCCCTCCGCTCTTATCCACAAGATTAGAGGCTGATCGTCTGATTCTATCCTCCCTTCCACTGAGAATCTCTTCGTCTCTCCCATCCATGCATATCCATGACCACATAGTCTACCACTGATGCTCCTACCTTACTCACTCTCTCTTTTTGTCCCCTGTTAGCATACCGTTCAAGACCGCCCCCCCCCCTTTATCCACCATCCAGTCTTTCGAAATCCGCTCCTTTTTGTTTATAACCGTGTCCTTCGATCTCCTTTAAAAACTTTTCTCATCCGTGTAGAGACCCTATTCCTTCCCCCATTTTCGCATTGACATCCTCTTCCAATACCACTCATTCCTCTAACTAACCTCCTAGAGAAACTAACCTCCGGAAGCCTTCATCTTTTTTTTTCCCTTATCCCCCTCCTTCCTACGAAATAAGTCCTCCTGCACTTTTTTCATCTCCTCCATCTACTCATCCTAAATCTACAATGTCATCTTGGATTTTATCTTCTTATACCCTACCTTCATCGCCCTCCCTTCTCTTTTCTCTCTTCTATCCCTGTCATTCAGCGTCCTCTAAATCTCCCTCTCCTCTCGTTTTAGGTCATGATCAATGTGAACCTCTGTTGCCCATCATACCTGTTTCTTTCCTTAACCCCGTCTGATTTATTGGCACTACATTCTTCTCCCCAACTTCTTTTTTGGTCTCTCTGATAACACCATTACATATAACCTATACAAAGTTGTCATTAGCGTCCCTCCCCTATGATCAGTAAACTAATGTCCTTTGCTTTCTTCTAACATTGGAACCTCTATTCCTTCTTTCCATAACTCTGGCCATTCCTCTTCTACTCCTTCCCTTTTTCTCATTATCTATGCCCTTTCCTTAAGTTGTTTTCTCCTATATTTCTATACTTCATTTGAAATTTGATCAAAACCAGAAGTTTTTTCCTCTTACATTATTCTTGAACCATTAATAACTCCTTCTCTTGTTATTTCCATTTCCTTGTCGCTTTTCCTTCTCTTTCTTCTATACTTCTTCTTTATTTCTAGCCTTTCTAACCTCTACTTCGTACCCTCTATTATCCTCATCGTTTCCTTTATCACAGATCCTAGAATATTTCTTCTCTTCTCTCGGTTTATCGTTTCCACTACTTTCCTCTTTCTCCATCTTCTTGCTTCTTTTCTCACTCCTAATTTTTCTCTTTGGATTCCCTATTCCATTATTTTCCAGCCTATGCCTCGCTATCTTCTATTTTTGTTGTTCCCTCTGGATGTTCTTTTTATTTTTCCTGGCAATATTTCTAAATCTCTTTATCTATGCTCTTAACGTTCTAACACCCTTCAGTTTTCTATCAAATCGCTCTTTCCTCCTTATCGCCAATCCCTTCGACCTGTTCTTTGTACCTTTTCTTCAATTTCACTCTTATCACCATGAAATTTGTTATTCTCTAATGTTAGTATTATTGAAAAATGGTCAGAATCTATATATTCTTCTAAGTCTAGTTTCTTGAACTTCTCTGTCACATCGTCGTCTACTATCACATAATCAATGACTGTTTCCTCTTCACCTCCTGAACACTTATATTCACCTCTCTGTCGCTTCCTACCATATTTCTATTGAGAATAAACCATCCCATCTCCTCGAAGCAGTTTGACAATTTCTTTGCTTCCCCATTTAGTAGCTTGTCATTGAATTCGCGCCTTCGATCTCTGAAGAACAATTTTGGTAACCTCCCTTTATCTCTTTCCGACACCTCTCATCCAGTCACATTTCAATTGTAACTACCTTCTTCCACTGTTCCAAATTTCTCATAAATTCTTGATCTTTCTCCTTAACTCTTCTACGTTCCAGTAGCATATTCCCTATTTATTTCTTCCTTTATTGCCCTTCACTTCTTGGTTCTCACTATCTCTCATTCCCTCCTTCTCCTTCCTTAATCTCCTTGTTCTCGAAGACGACACTTTTTGCTAACTCTTGTGTCTCCCTATTACATACTAAACTCACGTTGTCTTCTCATTCTTCCCTTCCTCTCCTGTTTTTACCCTAATTACTACAGCACATTCCTTTGTTTTTCTATCCACTCATCCTCTATTATTTCCTGGCTTCTGTATGGTTTCCCCTTCTTTCTCATCCTAACCTTCACATCTATCCATTTTATTACTTTTTTTCACCCCTTCCTTAAGCCCCTTCCCCTCTGAACATAGGCCTCTTATCACTTTTTTCCCTTCCCTGTTTCTCTTTCATCTCTATTCCCGTCTCAGTTCTTTTTAACCTTCCCTTTTGATCATTTTCACTTTCCTCAGCCCCAAACTCAATATTCTTGGTTACCATAATTTTTCTTTGGTTTTCAACTCCTCTAACTTTCTTTTTAGTCCTCCTGGTTCTCTAGCCTTTTTCCTATGGTCTGCATCCTTTTTACTAAGTTTTGTCTTTCTTTTTCCTATTTTCTCATGTATTTTGAACCTGAGCCATTTTCTTTCTGGTTTTCAATTCTGTTTCTCCTCTCCTTCTTTCCCACCCTTTTTCTTTTCTTCCTTACCCTCTATCATCATCTCCCTCATCTCTATTTAACTCACATTTTTTCCTGCGTCTGCACTGTATACTCAACTACTTCTTCTCCTTCTCCCTCATCCTCCTTCTCTACCCTATCTTTTTCTAACAGTGCCAGTTGATCCTGCTCCTATCTATCCAATCTTGACTCTCGACCGTCCTCATCCCCCTCTACCCTGACCTGTAAACCCATCGCCCCACCCTGGGCCTACGCCAACTAGCGTCAACTAAAGCCACCCAAAGTGCAAACCAACCTCCCAGACCAACCTAATCCACCTTAAACTCAGAAATTGCCACTCATGTTTCAGAATCCTTCACTTATAATATACAATCTCTCACTCATAAAACTTTTTCACTTACTCTTACCATCAATTCTCCTCAAATTTTACCGCAGCGACAACAAATTTTAGACCACACAAGAACTGTTTTCTAACACTTTTATACCGGAAACGGGAGTCCGGCTGCCATCAATTTATATACGCCTATTTTTCAGTAAAAGCTTCGTACGTAAGCCTGAGACAGTTTATCCTTTTCCTATCAAAACAATCGTTAGTCATTCCGAAAGACTAATTATCCAAAATAGCACATTTCGATGTATGTGTGAGAGGCGATTCTTCAGCATATGTGGCAGTTTTTGCACGAGCGAACTGAGTGACAAAAGTCTCATTTGCTGAAAATCACCTCTCACCCACGTATCGAACAGTTCTTTCTACCAGGATAGCCGAAAAAATCATGTCAAAGTTGAGATTTTGAGGTTAGACTGGTATAAATAACGTTCCGTTTACTAGCCCGCTGTTACGACGGAAGAATGGATGAGGATCTCAAGAACGTAATTGGAATAGTCTTTCATGGATGTTGGTGCCCTTTATTCTTTCCTAGACTTAATCTTTCTGATAAGACAAGTCATCCGATCCAGAACGCATTCTTCTACTCAGCCTATAATGTAATTCTGTAATCCTTGCAAAGTAATACAGAAGACTTCCGTCCATCTGAACCGCTACGTGACGTAAACATTCGTTTAGCTGAACTTAGGAGAAATTCACACCACTGTTCCCCTCCGCATGAGTGTTTCTAGGGGTGACTTCTAATTGGTTGCTACCGTCATTTTCTTCCTTCTGGGGGTAGAGGGGGCTAGTCGAGTTCAGCTAAACGAGCGTGGAAGCGTTCAGGTAAATGGAAGTTCAGCTATACGGAAGTCTTCTGTAGTAATAGTCCTGATCTAGTAAGAGTCACAACTTGGCTTGGTTTTGGTGTGACCTTGAGCCAACTCTGCCCCATCATGGTTTCAGACTTGGTGCAATCCAGGCACATTGTGCTTTCAAAAATGAAGCAGAACGAAAAATTTAGGCACACTGTGATACTATAAGTAGTTCTAGTCTTTACTTCTCCAGATTGCACATTCTTTGAAAATCCTGTGCTTCGGGATATTGGTCTATTATTTACAGATGGTCCTGTTCCCTGTCACTCTTGAGTGATTGGGATTCACATCCAATCGCGTATTTACCGAGGTCCCCTCGATCCTTTCCCTCGCAGTTGATTATGATCCGTCGACCTGGATTCGGACAAGCTCGCCTCTCAATACGAAAACATCACAACTTTTAAATTAGGCTTCTATTACTTTATATATGCGTGGGTGATCTCTCAGCAGACTCAAAACATGTTCGGTACATGAAAATAGAGAATGTAGAATGGAATCCAAGTGTGACTGAATCCAGCTGCTTGCAGGCAGGGGTGCTCCCATTTACTTGATCCCGTTGTACTGCGCGTGCGTCTCGCGCTGGCAACCATATTGGTTATTGCAAGCGCGAAGATTTTAAATCACGGAAATATGGAGCAAATTTTGGCATTCCAAATTCGCGCGCCAACGGTTATCAATTGGGTTGCCAATGCGACGCATGCGCAGTGCGGACTGGTAAGTAGGAAGACTGGGAGACAGACAAATAAAAATGGCTTCCCGCTCAAAACTCTCAATGTGAGATAGGTCTTTCGCAAATGAATGTAGTCGATTGTATGGTAGTTCAAATACTTCGTCACAGTATGTTATTTCAAATGTACAGTGCTCTTTGAAGTATAAATCTACAAATTATTGAATTTTCAATGTTCAATCACTACTAGAATTTCATTAACTTCAATTGAAAAAAAAATGAAGGCTCTGTAGATTTGTAGAGAAGTGCTGATATTATTCACTGATAAATCTCTTCAGCAATCACCCAACGTAGAGAATTTCAGAAACCACCACCTAGATTCCCAATTTTCAACAATTTCGAGTTATGATAGCGTCTTAAACCCAAAATAGAGATTTGGTAGAATGTTTATAGTTTAGAAAAATATTGGTTCGATTTTAACAGTTTCAGTTTATGTCGAATTTTTTCCACAGGAAATCGGGTACCATGAACAAAACTACGGAGAGGAGTAAACCTGAGCAGTTACTGTTTACACCGTAACTGGTACTGCGCTCACCGTAACAGCTACGGATGAAAACTGATTGTAGATAAACCGTGACTGCTACTGCCAGCGACGGAACTATTCTGGCCACACGGTAACAGTTACTGCGCGCCACCTGAAAGCGTTTTGCAGAAACCGTTGCTCCGCTGATAGTAATAGTTACCGCTAATACCCGAATCGCTTCGGCACCGCGAGCTAAGAAGTAGTAGTACAATGAAATTGGATGAGTAGTGCAACGAAATTTGATCCCTCATTGCTGTCAAAATTTTAGTTCTACTAAAATCTAATGGTTTTCTATGCTGCTTGAAGGATTCCATAAAAACCATTGATAAACCATTGTTGAAGCAAAAATCTGCGCGTGCAGTAATTTTTACGGACGATATAGGAACCATTACTGTCGAGACCGTAACCATTACTGCCGTGGCAGTAGCTGTGACTGCGTTGCGTTCCACTGTCTCGCGCCGAACAAATACTCTGCAGGAAGCAAAGGTTCATGTGAGCGCAGTAACAATGACTGTTCATCTCATACTCGGGAATCGCGCGTGGCATTTACGGGGTTGGAAGTAACGGTTACGGTTTACTCCTCTCCGTGTAGGTATGCAAGAATATTTTCAAATCTCAACAATTTTTGGTTTCGTTATGTTATATTATGTTATGCTATGTTAGTATTTTGCGTCACAAATATAATTCAAAATACTTGAAGGAAAAAAATTATTACATTTTGAAGAATTTCCACAAATTTTCAACAACTGCAGGTTGTGTTTGTCTGATACACGTGGAGTCTGTATCTCCATATGAGAAAAATTGGGTTGAAATTAAATAATTTTCTTTTTAATAATAAGATTTAAAAACTTGAAAAATTCTGAATTGTGTTAGGTTTTTTAATTGGGAATTGCAATCTTTATCTAAAAATTATTAGATTTTGGAGGAGATTAATGATTTGCCAACATTTTAGGTTAATTTTATGTTCTGCATAAAATTGGTATTTTCAAAGAAAAGTAATTATAATTCGAAATGGACTCATAAATAAAATCTTTCGAAAAGTTTGGCGTACGTCAGCTTTTTTCGTCAAAAACTGGAATTCTCAATTCTAAAAAGATTATATTTAAAAGAAAAAGGGAAAGGCTCAAACTATTTTAGGTTATTCTCACGTTCCTACTTGAAACCGATATAAATTTTCAACAAGGTTTACAATTTATGATCAATTTAAGGTTATGTTATCATTTTTTAATGGAAATCGATTGACAATGTTCCAACGATTCGAGGTTATGTCAATATTTCTACTGGAAATCGATTTCTTTTTAAAACCATAATCATCATCAAGTTTCTCAGTTATTAACATCAAAGGTTTTTTGGAAGATTCAAATTCACGTTGTGTCTAAACAAAAATTGATATACTGAAAAAAAATTATTTCAGTTTGGAACAGATTTTCAATGCCTCAACAGTTTTAGGTTATGTAAAAGTTTTCAAAATAAATTGGTTATTCCGAACAAAAGTTATAACATTTCCAAGTCAATTCACAATTTTCAAAAATGTTCTGATATTTTATATTAGGTTAGTGTTTTTGTGGGAAATCATCGATTTTTTATAACAAATGTTGTTAATCTCCGAAGGATGTTCACAATTTTTCAACAACCGTAGGTTGTGTTCGTCCGCTTCACATGGAGTTTATATTTTCATATAGAAATCAACAGATTAGAAATCTCCCAACAATTTCAGACAACGTTAGTGTTTTTCTTCGGAAATTTGTTAATTTTTATGGAAAAAAAACATCACAAAGAAAATTTACAGTTTCAATCCAATTTCGCATTCCATTACATTTTTATAACAGAGCAGATCCGTTTTTTGAATCGATATTGATTTGGTAGACTATGAACAATTAAAGGTTATGTTAACATTTTTTGCCGAAAATCGGTTTCGCCGGAGGACAGTCATCGAATTTGATAAAAAATTGAAAATTTGTGATGAATTAGGTTATGCTACGTTAGTATTCTCTGTTCAAATCGCTATTGCTGATCAAAAACTATCAGATCTCAAAAATACTTCTCCTGGTATCAAATTCAGAGTGAGATTTTCTAGAGTGAGAAATATGAAGGAGAGATTCAATATTGAATAGGTTCAAGGGTATATTACCATATGTATATACAATTTATATGTTGCGAAAAGCATTCCGCTATGAATATTTGAGAAGGCGCGAAAGTGGTGGGATAGGGCGGAGAAGAGGAGAGAAGGGAAACGAAGTGGAGGTCGGCAGAAGGAAGGGAATATTTTCTGAGATCAATTCATGGAAGGACGTTCCCTAAATGCAAAAATCTTGAGAATAGTTGAAAATGTAGCTGAGGAAACGTGCAGCAAGTAATCAGGCAACGAGATCTCCATATGATACGTTTCTATGGTACTGGAATACATCTTTCTCCTACTCCGTAAGCACATTCCGTTAAAATTATTCTAGACGTCGAAATGAGGTCATTGAGAGAATCTTGATTTGCGATTTTGCTCCACAATTCAATCTTGCCACGATTCATTTGCAGGATGACGTATGTCCCTTCTTAGTGATCTCCATCTTTCTTTAGAAGCAGAAAGTATCGATTCGAATAAATATTTAACGAATCATTCGTTCATTTCAGCGTGCCAAAAACATGTAGAGACACTTGCGGAATAGATGCAGGGAGCCGCCGTTTTTGGGGCGCTCCGTGCCCTCAAGACACACCAGTGCATCGCTGGACGTCTATTGAAAATCCATCGTACCATGTGGTCATTCGATTATACTTTTTGCTCAACGGCCCTCATCGCAACATCAATCCCAACAGATTTTTATTGTCTCCTTTTATATTCTTTCCTATATTTATACTTATTCCAAATTTCTATTTTTTTCCACTTCTTAAACGTAAAATCGATTACGGACTGTCTCTTTCTCCCTTCCTATCCAGATATATTGCTTTTGCTCATACTTTTATCTACTTATATTTCATGGTGTATCAAGCTCCTCTAATTTGACGATCCGTTTCTCGTTTTATAACTTCCTTATTTTTTCCTATCAAATCCTGCTTTGTCTTTATTTAACCTTTCTGCATTCAACTAACCCACTCTTTTGTCTAACTACACCCGTACCAATACCTCTCCTTTTTTCTAATTCTCCACCTTCTTCCTTTACATTTTCTCTTCCCTTTGAATATCCTCTTACTATTGTTCTCTTATTCTCTTTTCCCCCCATTTTTCTTCATCTTATGTACTTCTCATAGAACCCTTCTACTTCCTCATATTTCTTCTACTCCCAAATCTTCGTCCCGAACATCTTTACCATACGAAAATTCCATCTCTTCTTTATTCTCCCCCTCTCCACTTCAAATATTTTTTCTTCCTACTCCTTCCAAAAAGTGTTACCGTGAATTCGTCCATATTCACAATCGATTTCTTCTCTCCTTAATACCTGTATAGTCTTCACATATTAATTCCAAAACCTTCCTCCTCTTCAGCTTCTAGAAGAATATCGTCCAAATACTCTAAAGACCACAATTTGTCTTCTCCTCAAACAACAATGGGCTCAGTGGGCACTCCTGTCTCAAACCACACTCTCCATAGAATTCTTCTGATGTTCTAGCACTGACCTTTACCTCCTTTTTCCTTCCTTCATAAATTTTCATCAGTCTTCCTTCCAGTTTTATCTTTATTTTTCTTCCATTCCTTCTTTCAGCTTCTACCCTCTCTGAAACCTACCTGACTTTCTGGTAGCACCCTTTTTGCCTCTTTCGCTTTTTTCAACCTCTCCATTAGTACCATTACATATATTTTGTACACTATATATAATAAAGTTATTCCCCTAAATTTCATCCTACCTCTTCCCCTGTCTCATGATCTGATGTTTTTGAACCCTACTTCCATTCCTCTGACATACGCTTTTTGCTGCTTTTACTAACACTCCTGTTTCCTTGCTTCTTATCCCCATATCATTACCTTACTCATCACTTCCTTCTTTTCTGCCTTTCTCTAATCTTTTAATCAGAGCTTTTATCTTTTGATCCTGCAACTCCTTCTCGTCATCTCCTGTTTTCCTTTCTGAAAATAATTCGATTTCATTTACTCGAGCCTTAGAACGCTTCTTCAAAATACTCTCTGCATGCATCCATGTTAATCTTATCACCTATTCTTCCTTCCTCTTTCTTTATATATTATTAAACTTCAATGTCCCTTTCTCGGTTTCAATTCGTGTTCCCCTCCTTCCACTTTTTGCTCACGAACCTGTCTATATTTCTTCTTGTCTGCAACCTAATTCTTCCTTTCTCTCCTCCTCCTTTTCCTCCTCCTCCTCATCCAATATCTATACTCGTTCTTAACTCCCATTTTCTTTCTATCACATTCACTGTCTCACCAAATTTATGTCAAATCTAGTCTTTTTTTTTCTATTCCTGACTTCGTCGGTAATTCTTGCACTCTCACCTTACTCATCTTACTTCTTCCCCTATCACATATTCTGATATTTTTGAACCCTACGTTCGTTACTCTGACACACTCTTTCCGCTGCTTCTTGCAACACTTTTGTTTCCTCGCTGCTTATCAACACATCAGTACCTTACCCATCACTGCCTTCTTTTCTATCTTTCTCTAATCTTTCAATCAGAGCTGCAATCCCTTTATCCTGCAACTCCTTCTTGTCATCTCCTATTTTCTTTTCTGACAATTATTCAGTTTCATTTACTCGAGCCTTAGAACGTTTTTTCAAAATACTCTTCCCATTCCTCCATGTTGATCTTCTTCCTTTCTCTTCCTTAATATATTATTAAACTTGGATGTCCCTTTCTCCGTTTTAATTCCTCTTCCCTTATTCCCCCTTTTGCTCACGAACCTCTCTATATTTCTCCTTGTCTGCAACCTAATCCTTTCTTTCCCTCCTCCTCCTCCTCCTCCTGCTCCTCCCCCTCTTCCGCCCCTCCTCCTCCTTCTCCCCCTTCTCCTCATCATCCTCCTCCTCATCATTCTCCTCCTGCTCCTCATCCTCCTCCTCCTTCTCCTTCTCCAATAGCTATACTCGTTCTTAACTCCTCTTTTCTTTTTCTCACATTTACTGTCCTACCAAATTTATGTCAAATGTACTCTTTTTTTTTATTCCTAACTTCCTTGGCAATTCTCGTACTCTTACCTCATACCTCTAACTTCCCTAATCTCTTTGCAGACGCATTTTCCATTCAATTCCCCCTTATCATTTATCTGTTCGGTTATTTGAGTCTACCCCAGCTCCTATTTTTATTTCATTTACACTCTCTATGCCCTCTGTGTTAGTGATATATGGCAGCCCTTCTTTCTTACTTTTCTTATTGCTTTCAAATATATGCTACCTTTTTCTTCCTACCATCTCTGAAAGATACCTTACTTTTTCAGTCATTACCCACCATCCGATCTCTCGAATCCCTTTAGCCTTTCAACTCAATCCAAGTACGTATCACCTTTCCTTCTTATTCTTGCATTGAAATCCTTCTTCCCATCAATATTTCTTCTTTCTCCTCTTGTTAAACTATCCTACGTTTTTTCTTATCTCTTTCACTCCTCTCGTGTTGTTAATTCTCACTCTTTTGTGTCATTTCAAATTTATTTTTCTTCCTTTCTGTACTCCGATTATCAAACTCTCTAACCCTTCTCCTCCTTTACCAAAGTTTCTGTTAATCTCACTCTTCCTTTACTTCTAACCTTCTTTTCCTTTTCTCTTACTTCAGGAAAGATCCTCTCTTTCCTCTAGACTTTCCCTCTCTTTATTCCATGCATACCATTTACCTTGTGTGCAAAATTGTTTATACAATATCGTTACCACCTTTCCTTGTTTCCTTTCTTTCTCCAGCTATTTTTCTTATCGATCTCCCTCCCTGTGTGAATCGTGAAACACATACAGTTTTTTTCCACCTAGCCTACTATTTTTTACGGCATCTCGCTTCGCCTTCTTCGAGACAATTTCCACTACACAGATCCCTTTTCTGCTCGCATCCTGTCCTCTGACCTACATTTTTTTCTCCTTTCAACTTCTTCACTATTTTTATCTTCCTATCTTTTGTTCTGCCCGCACTTTCTCTATCTTCATGTTCTCTAATTCCTCCTCCAGGACAATAACAAAATTTTTCAAAAAATTTTCAGTTGAAGAATAAAAACGTTTCTCTTCCGAAAAGAACATTTTTTCACAAATTTTTAATAGTTCAATTTTCAAGCAAAGAGTTGAGAATTTAACTGGAACGAGAAATTTCCAGAAATAAGAGGGATTCTCCACGAAAGAGTAAAAAAAATATGCTTTTTCAACCAAATGGCTGATTTTTCATATGAAAAAGAATAATGTTTTGCATCTGAATTTAAAGAGCCACATTTTCTTCTAATTGATAAACATATCGATTCTACATTTCGATAGTCACCTAACCTTACAGGATATATTTCAAAAGTGTCCAGTCTGTTGACATCCTACAGAATTTTTTCTCACAAGTCTACTCAAATGGTTTATATCAATACAATGAAAAAAGTCCAGCGTTATTTCGTACTTTATTGTTTAAATTTAAACCTTTATAGATGCAACAAATTATTTTTAGCCAATCACGGAATATGTTAATTTCCAATTTAAAAATAATCTTCGAGACAAAAATGAAACAAATTTTCAACACAATTTTCAAAGTTTCCGGTAAAAAAGATAGGTTTTTAAAAAATTAGTTTCATTTTCAAAAAATTATTAATGAAACAGTGTAATTTCCATCCAAACGAGATGAGCTTGTTTTGAGAACATGCGGGTCTGAAGTGAAATTTCAGAAACAGCAAAAAAATGAAAACTCCACACTACTTTCAATATTGATTTTAGTTATTTTATATTTTAATTACACGACTGTTCTACGATTAACTTTTCAAACCTCATTCTTTCGATCTTCCACTCTCAATTTTCACTTTCAATTGGCACGGTCTTGAAAATGAGAGGTAGGTTTGAGAATGCATGCTAGTTGGGAGTGAAACTTTTTTTGTGAAGAATGAGAAGAAAATAGAGAATGTTAAATCACAGAGCAGTTGTGTAACTAAAAGAAGTGAAGTCATTTAACAAGATAGTGTTAAATTTTCACTGTTTCGTCATCAATAAAGTTTCACTTCAGACGTGCGTAGTTTCCCCGCGAACTTCTCTTTTGAAAATTCATATTTTTAACTAAGAATCGATCTTTCCTGGTTGAAATCCATGTTTCTTCTTGAAAAAATTTTAACTTGTTGAAAGTTAGATCTCCTGGTTGAAGAGTAAATATCGTGTTGAAAATTCTTGTCATCTTTGGTTGAGAACTAATTTCTTTGTTGGGCATTTCACAATGTGGGTAATAATTTATCTCATTCGTCTAGTAATTCAACTACTTTATTGGAAATACGTTTTTTCGTTGAAAAAGTTTTGAAAATTTAACCACCCATTAGAATTTGAATTAATTTATTGAAATTCCATTTTTTTAGATAATGATTAGACTAGGAAACGTGTTTTCAGGTGGAAATTTAACTTTTTGGTTGGTTCTTGAACTGTGTTTTTTTATCTTGGAAGTTGAACCATTTAATAGACTATTAATTATCCGCGGAAAAGTTGAGATACATGTTGAAGAATCATATCTTTTTATTCAAAATTTAACAGTTTTCTGATCATTTGTCTTTTTAGACTTCAAACTCAACAGTTATTTTTCAAATAAATTTTAGATTGCAAAATGGTCTCTTTGGTGGAAAATTCTTATTAAAAAAATACTTATTTGGTGGACAATTTAACGATTAGATAATTGAAAGAAAATTTTTTCCTTGAATTAGGCCGGTTGAGAATTCTTTTTTTTTGTTGGAAAATAATTTTCAAAGTCAAAATCTACATAATGAATGTTTTCCCTAAAACCTTCCTTCTTTGATTGGAAATAGGATAAATTATTAATTTATATTGATTCCCTGATAAAAAATTTAGTTCGTCTCTTTCAGTACAAAAGTGATCTCCTTCGTCAAAAATTCTTCTTCTTCTTGAAAATTACTGTATTTTTTTTAGCGTTTGTCAATTAAAAGGAAATTAACATTATTGGTTGGAAAGTTCATTTTTGTGGGTCAAAAAGTAACCTTTTTCCTCGAATTTGAATCATTTTTGTTAAAGGCATCTTTTTTGGTTGAAAATTCAACTGTTCTGTATTAAATTTGCAGTTTTGGATTGATTATCTACTTTTATGGCAGAAAAGACACCATTATTCGATTATTGATTGAGAATTCATCGTTCTTGGTTCAAAAAAATCTTTTTTGATGAAAATTCTGTCTTAAGAAAACTTCATCTTTTGTGCCTAAAATTTTGAAATTTGGTAGCAAGTGCAACGTTTTGGTTATAATTTACACTTAAACTGAAAGGAATTTCAACTTAGAAAGAAAAACAGTTGTGTTCATCAAGAAAAAACTAATTCTAAGAAAAAACATGAACTAACCAAACTGATGAATTCCCAAATATAAATATAAAATTTAAAACGAGAGTCAATAAGTAAATTTCCGCCGAAAATTAATGGATTTATAACGAAACAAAAAGAATTTTCAACTTGAATGCGAAAAAATAGTTCCCGTCCGATCAGACAAGTTAAGCAGCGCCGGGCGCGGTTAGTACTTGAATGGGTGACCGTCTGGGATTACCGCGTGCTGTTGGCATCTTGGCGGTAGACTATCAATAATCGTCTTCCTGTGTATTAAACTCAACAAATTATGACTCCCTACGAGTTACGCTTACCTCGCAAGAGATTATGGCTTGATGATACAAAAAAATGAATCTTCAACAAAAAATTATTTTCCAACAAAGTAGTTGCACTCTGGACCAATTTTTGGATTTTCGACCAAAAATTAGTAATAATAATTAACTAACTTTGCCATCTTTGAAGGAGGTCTGAAAGTTGTGATAAAGCCCCCCCCCCCTCCTGTGTGAGAACAATGATATTCTCCCCTCTTACCTCTCACCCTCAGAAGTATCACGTATTTTGTGGGACGGCACTCTTAAAATGACCCCCTTCCTCTCTCTCCTCTTCATCATGTTCAGTGTTCCTCACACTCCTGAAAGATTTCAAGTCGAGCGCTACATTCCATTCATCGTGAGACGCAGCTTGCAGCAGCAGCATATCCTTTACGAACAAAGCTTTTCTACTCTCTCTGCACCCAACTGACCAGACTGGTCGGTCGGGCTCGAATCCTTCGGCACGTTTCATTTTAGCCCCTCTCCTACCTCCACCAGTCCTCCTCCTCCTCCTGCTCCTCCTTCCACTCCTTTTCGCTTCCTGGCTCTGGCGGTGCGACCAGCCGTCGATTAACCTCGCTTTGAACATGCGGCTGATTGCAGTTCTTCAAGGGTCACCTACCCAGCAATAAGGGGCGCGGAGCACTTTACTTCCTTTATATTAGAAATAGTCTCCTCTATTGACAAACTGAGCTGACGGGAAAATAGATGATACTTCATATTAAAAGGGACGATTCTAAATATAAGAAGAGCAGACTTCCATTTTGATAGTTATAGTAGTAACTCTGAATTTCTTGAAGTGGAATTTTCACCATCTGCTAAAGCGACTCCAGAAGAGTGAAGTGACGCCTCTAATAGAGTGAAATCGCAGCTCCACTTTGGAGATGAATAATTTCACTCTTCTAGCCATCTTCTAATAAACGATTATCAGACGTCTTCTGCTTCATTTACATAAAAAAAACTTTTTCATCCAAGTTCTTGCTCCCATATGACCTTTTATCCTGCTCTTCTCTAGCCTTCCTCTCTTTGAGCTATTTCATCCACTTCCACCCCACTCCATCCTAGCCCGTCTCATACCATCCTATCCTATCTCATCTAATCTCATCCAATCCCATCCCATCCTATCTGATACTATTTCATATTATCCTGTATTATCCTATCTAGCCCTTTTTCTTCTCATCTTATCTCGCACTATTCCATCCTGTCCTTCTTCAACCCATATCATCCCATCCTACTCCATCCCGCCTCATTCCAGCATATCCCGTACCAACCTGTCCTGTCTCATCTTCTATTTTATCATTCCTTGCCTCTCTCATTCCATCCTATCCCGTTTAAATCTATCTCATCTCGTCCTGTTCTGTCTTAACTCATCTCATCCCGTCTTATCCAATCCTCTCCCTATCCAATATCATCTCATATTATCCCATCTTGTATCATCCTATCCTGTCATACCTCAAGCCATCCTAGCCCATCTCATCCTGTCCTATACTATCTTGTCCTGTCCTGCCTCATTTCATCCCATCAAATTCAATCTTTTGGAAAACCATACCATTCTCTACTGTCTCGGCTCAACTTGTCTCATCCTGTCCTCACAAGTTCTAAACTATTTTACCTCATCGTATTCCATTCCATCTCATTCCATCTCCTCCTGTTCCACCCATCTCGTCCCGTCTCATCCCATCTTATCCTATACCATCCCATCCCATCCTATGTGATAATATCTCATACTATCCTGCCCCATCCTGTCTTATCCTATCCAGCCCTACTACTTCACATCCCACCTCATTCCAAGTATCCCGTATCAATCTGTCCTGTCTCATCTCCTATTTTATCCAGATTCATCTCTTTCATTTCCTCCTATCCCGTTTCAATCTATCTCGTCCTGTCCTGTCATACCGCAAGCCATCCTAGCCCATCTCATCCTATCCTATACTATCTTGTCCCATCCTGCCTCATTCCATTCGTCACATCCAATCTTTTCGCAAACCGTATCATTCTCTACTGTCTCGGCTCAACTTATCTCATCGTGTCCTAACAAGTTCTAAGCTATTTTATCTCATCGTATTCCATTCCATCTCTTTTTATCTCATTCCATCTCCTCCTGTTCGAACCAGTCTTATCTCATCTCATCCTATTTCACCCAATCCCACCTCACCTTATCCCATCCTACTCCACTTCAATTCATCTCTTCCTATCCTATCCGATCCCATCTACTTCCACCTCATTCTATCCCATCTCATTCGATCTGGTCTCATCTCATCTCATTAAAGCCTATTACGCCTCGCCTCATCCTATCCCAAATTACTCTATCTTATCTCAGCTCACGCCACACTTTGTCAAACCCATCCCATCCCATCCCACCCCATCCTACCCATCCCATTCCATCCCATCCCATTCCATTACACCCTATCCCACCGGATCCCATCAAATTCTATCTCATCTCAACTTATTCCATCTTAATCTATCAAAACCGTAACATCCTGTCACGTCTCATATTGTACCATGCCATCCCGTGTTATCCCATCCTGTTTCAATTTCACTTATCCCGTTCAGCCTGTCCATTTTCAAACCATACTATCACATCCGATCTCATCTTATCACCTACCATCCTGTCCCGTTCCATCACATTTTATCCTGCACCATCCCATTTCAACCAATCCTCTCATCCAATTCCATCCTGTCTTATCTTATCTTCCCTTCTCCTATCTTATTCCATCTCTCCTTATCCTATCTCATTCTATTCTATCCCGTAACATTCTGATTTAAACCGTCTCGTCTCATTCTATCCCATATCATCCTGTCCCACTTCATTCCATCCTATACTATCCTAGATCATCCTAAAACTTTCAATACTATCCCACCTCATCCTCTCTTGTCACATCCCATCCCGTCTGATCTCATCCTGTCACGTACCATCCTGCGCCATTCCATCCAATTTTACACTACCCTATTCCTTTTATCTCATCCGATGCCATCCCATCCCATGTGATTCCATTTCATCTTATCTCATCCCATCTTATACTATCTCATACCATTCTATCCAGTAAAATCATGAATCGTTCCGTCCCATTCTAATCCGGGTCATCCTGTATTATACCATTCAGTTCCGGCTCGAACCATCCCATCCTGTCCAGTCCCGTCTTGAACCTTCTCGTCTCGTTTAATTCTATCACGTATCATCCTGTCCCACTTCATTCCATCCCATATTATCTCAGCTCATTCTTGAACTTTCCATACTATCCCACTCCATCCTCTCTTGTCACATCCCATCCCGTCTCATCTCATCCTTTCAAGGACCATCCTGCGCCATTCCATCCCAATTTACCCAACCTTATTCCTTCCATCCCATCCCATCCCATCCCATCCCATCCCATCCCATCCCATTCCACCCCCCGGAAACCCACCCCCCCTCACTCCACCCCCAATCCCTCAACTCCCCTGCCG
>WSXT02169323.1:0-23228 GCA_011762715.2 Neuroterus valhalla | reverse complement strand
GAAAGATGAAAGATAGTAATAAAATTTTTTTTTTTCAATTTGGATCATTCTTTGTCCCAGGCCCTCAGTGTTCCAGGTATGCCACTATAAATGTAACCAAGTCTTCCGATAAGAATGAAAATTTTGCGGCTGCTGTCCGACATCAAATACTAAAAATTTTTGAAAAATACAATCCAAGAACTGAGCGTTCGGGAGAGAATGATAATTTCCAAAATTGTAACCTATTTTTCAAATTTAATGAATTCCTTTAAATGGCAGGGTTCTGACATGGATATTAAAGCACCATTGGGATTTTTTCAATTCTCAACAAATTTTTAAAATGAAATTTCTCTAGATATCAGTCTTTCAATAATAATTGAAACTAACTTACGCACATTAGAGTGCGCGGAAGGGTAAAACGTAGTTGTCATAGCGTGATCACCGTCTGAAATAATTTTTTTATTTCATTACTGAAAACTCTGATTCTGGTATTTGACAGAATGAATTTATAATTTGTTCATAACCTTTGCAAATTCTAACGGCATCTATTTAAAAAACAAGAACAAAATAATTTTCAAAGTTTTATCATGAAAATTGCGTATTTCATGCTTGTGGACTGAATGTAAAAAATGGCGTGTTTCGAACGATGTGAATGAAGACGCACGAAATGACTTCTTCGGAGTGCCGTGACGTCACAAACACGAAAGAGGCTCTTTTTATAAGCATTCTTACATTTCACAACAGTTGAAATGGGGATTGTTGGATGAAGATTCACCTAGTGAAACGGGAGCTTACAGCCCCTAGGTAGTACCAGCTACTCAAGTCAAACTTCCGTAAAAATTCAAACTGGATAAATGAAAAAATGCTTTTATCATATGAAGATGTTGAATTCTTCTTTTCAAACTGGATAGCTTAAATTTCTAACTTATTTCGTAAATAACCTAGAAACTTTCATAATGAATTTCTATTAAAAAGAGCAATTTTTCAATAATCCAATTCAAATGTTTGCGGAACTTTGACTAGAGCAGCTGGCGCTACCCAGCGGCTTGCAATCTCCCCATTGCGCTTGCGTAGGAGCAGAACGATCAAACCAATCAATAACTGCTTATTACCTCATCGATATCACGACCTTATAATTGCAAGACAAACGAAAATCAATAAAACGCCTCTTTGGAAGTAAATTATTCTACTCCTTAATATTTTAGTCGAAAATTCAGCTGTTCGGTTGAATGTGGTAAGTTTGAATAATTATTTTGTTTGAATCATAATTGGTTTTCTACTTAACGCCCCCCCTCCCCCGAAACTCTTGATGGGGGCTTAGCCCCCTGTGCCCCACCAGAGTATCACCCTGGACCCTTCTCCTGCTTCAATGGAGAAGAAGGGTTACTCCCTTTTCATGATATTGTTGTAAAAAGTATCGTGCGTGTCTCATAGGAGGCCTTTTTCGTGATTCGTGCAATGTTTTTGGACTCGTTTCCAGGATGCTTCCTCTCTAAAGTTTCAATTTTTCTCATTTCTAGAATGTGGAAGGGCTACCTTGGGACAAGATTTTTAAAATTACTATATAGATAAACGTTCATTATTAATTGATCACATTGCCTTGCCTTCCTTGCTTCGCCTTGTACGCATTTACCTACATTCGCCAGCCTCGCATTGCCAAACTCTGCCTCCGCGGTTCCTACCCATTTCTTATCTACTATGACTTATTTGTTATTACTTATCTACTATTTACATTATTTACATTTATCTTACATCTACTTCCTCTCCTCCTTAAAAATCTATCTTCATTCCTGCTACTCCCTCATTCTCTTCCTCCATCTTACCCAACACCCCCTTCGCCCATGCAATCGCCCTTTTCTCCCCTTTTTCATGTAGTATTATTATCATGCTAATTCCACTTCTTTCCACCTCCACGCATTCTTCCAACCAGTGTTCCACCTTTGAGTACCGCGTTACACATAACTCCCACATTCTTTTCTCCTGTGGAAGCAAGAACCTATTAGAGCCCTCTATATCCACATCTCATCCTCGCTATTATCTCTCGGCAATCTTTCTATCATTTCTCACAAAAATATCGCGCTCTCTCCATCGGCATAATCCACCCATATTTCTCATTATACATTGCCCCTCTCATCCTCTTCCCCTCCTGCCATCTCTCTCCCATGCCGTCCCTCTTAACCATCTCATACACCTTTCTTCCCTCCTCGTGACTCCTTCTTACTCTATATTTAGAATCACTACAACCATTAATCAATGACCCAAATGATATGTATTATTATGTGAAAATGCATTATTTTATCTAGGAATAAAGAAGAAAATTTGGAAAGAAAAGGCATCCTAGTTTGAAAGACAAAAAATTGGAAATAAAATTTTTCAAAAACAGGTTCAGCGATAATTTCACTTTGACCTCGAAATACTTGATGCTTATCCTCGGATCGGAGAAAAATTGAAATTTGGGAGGGACTAAAGTTGAAAGAACTTTAGATTATCTTTAAAATGCACACAACAACTGAACTCCAAAATAAATGCTCCATTTTTCGCAAACCATTCCATGCACCTTTCCAGAAATACGACGCATGGTACTTGACCAAGCTATGGAAGGAGCATTTTACCACGTTTCCATACCTTCATTAAAAATTATCATCAAAACGCATGGACGCATCATAATAAGATGATATTGCCATTATGCGTAACAAAATAAGGATTTTGTTTGGAATGCCATGCCAAAAGTTGAAAAATGAAAGAACTAAATAGAAGGCACAGATGATCATTTGCTTCTTCCTATATTTTTACAATAATAAAAAGCCGAAACTAAATTCCCTCAATAAATTTGTTTCTATAGTTAAGGGTCCGGATGCAGTAAGGGGCTCACCGCTCGGAGTCGCGAAAAGGAGAGTAATTGATTATCGATTTTCAAATTAACTAAATCGGATCGAAAAACTGTCATGTTCAGCATAAAAAATGCTAACTATGCTACATTCATCACTCTTTTGTACGAGGTCAAGTTTCAGAGATATAAACTGAAAAGTGTTCGAGCCGTGAGCCCCTTATTGCATCGGCCCCTCAATTATACAAATTAAGGACAAGACAAACGTTCCTCAGGGCTATTTATTTAGTTCCCAAAAATTTCAACTGGTTATCGCATTGCTTGTTAACGTTACTTGATTGGAAGAAAAATGTAGAAAAAAAAATCAAGGCTACATTGATACATTGATTTGACTTAACTAGTACTGTTTCTGCTACTAGGTATACGGCCGTTTTCACGACCATAAAATGAAACGGTAATAAGGGTCCTAATTCATGGCTGTAGAATAGACATTATTATACGTGACCGCATTTGCGGGCGCGTCGTTGATAGCGGTCGTAACTATGACCGCAATAGTTGTCGTATTAAAACCGTGGAAATGCTCGTCGAAACTGCCGTAATTACAGGTTTAATTATTATCAATTTGATTTATTATATCGATCGAAGTTATTGCGCGTAAACAAAACTATTTTTGAGAATATTTTCTTATATGTTGGGATGGTAACTTCCTTAATAGCACGGACAATTCCAGCGTTTCCCAGCCTTTGAAAACGTTCCACTCGGTAAGGCGTGTAACGTTCCACTAGGACTTTCGGGGCCTGCCGTTTTTGTTATCTTCAACAAGTATCTATATGACAGACCGGGATTTCTGAAATATTTTTGAAATATTGGTTGGACTACAATTGGAATCTGAGTGTATTCATAAGAAGATTGGCAATCCAAAATAAGATAACTGATTCTTTGTACTAGTCTCCCATCTCCTACTTTTTTTTTAATCAACTGTCCTTATACCTCTGCAACGTGTTACTTGATTTTGTATATACCATACAGTTTTCTCAGTTGTGACGTCACGCGCCAAAAATAAACTTTTTGGAAATAAATATATAATATACAGTGTGTCCCGCGAGAACCATATTCAACTTTGAAGAGGGTGGTGCACAAATATGTAAGAAAAATTCCACGAGAATTTATATGCCAGAAGCTTATTTTTGGCACAACATTGGTTACAAGTTGCATGTACGTTCTCACACCGTTCTCTAGTACTTGACTTGAAATAAAAAATCTTCATTACATTCTCTATAGTTCATCGGTGTGTTTGTCGCGTAGCATTAGTCGAGAAGTGACGCGAATGAAATTGTTCATCGTTTGAACGAATAATAATAGGTCTCATCTTCAAAACAGTAAGAAAGTCGATTGATCAAAGGATGATGAATGCGATAAAAAAATCTATATTAGATTCTCCCTTATTATTGCGGCACGCGCAAGCCACACATGCTCACACGCACATTTATCTAACTGCAGTTCTCGTGAGACACCCTGTATAGCCCTAATTGTTTGCACGTATTAGCAGGGGTTTTCATTATTACGTGTGTTTTCTCGAGTTGCAGAGTGATTTTTTCGTGATATCGTGAGGAGATAAGGACCCGATACAAGACAAGGATTTTAGTGAAGATGTGAATGGAGTGCTTTACTACTGTTTTTACATCACAAAACAAATAAAAGCATATCAAAGTTTGAAAGTCTATAAATTTTGGGATTGTGCTTGTTGCTGAGAGTGTCCTGGCCCATTGAGCTTGCTCGACCAGTTGGGAAGGATTAAAAATTGAGTATTGAAGTTTGCTTAATTTTTTTTACTCACAGATTCAAAATTTGGAAATTCGAATTCTGCGTCGCTCAATAACTCCGGAAATCTTAAATTTCTTCCAAAAAGTTCAAAGTTATGATAAACATAATGTATCTTGTAAACAGAATAAGGTACGCGCAGTAGGTCAATATGACGAAAAAATGTTCAAAATGCTATTCCGGCTACAATTTTCAACCGATTGACATTTTTCTTTGCAAATTAAAGCCAAATTTATTCTTTAGAGATCCCCTGAGGCCGATTTGAAAAAATTGTTAACTTTTTCATACTGAAAGTTGTCAAAAATCGTAAAATTTAAGATATTGTTACTATAACCACACGCAATTATTTCAGATTGATTGATATAAGTGTTCCCTCAATAAATACCCATTCTTCAAACATAACCTAATAGTTAATCATAGAAAGATGAATTTTTATCAGCAATTGCATTGTTATAAACAATGGTAGGTGATTTTTGAGTGGTTTTGTATAATTATCATTTATTTTTGTTTTGATCCAATTTGAAGTAGCCTAAAAACATATGAAGACAAAACGGAATACATTTCTTATTGTTTTAAACATATTCGATAAACAAATGTGCAGTTTGAACAATTTTGCAGTGTTTGAGACACTTTCATTTTTAATGTGCTTTATTTGCTGTAGCAGTGATGTTTCAGTAAACTATGTTGTCATTCTATAAAAATTTCGTCATTGTTATAAACAAATGCACAGTTTGAGCAATTTTCAAGAGTTCAAGTTACTTTTGAGAAAATGTGCTTTGTTTATCTTCCTAGTTATACTTTTCTCAATTATATTGTCATGACGAGTGGTGACGAATGTGATTCTTATAAACAAATTTGATAAATGAATGCGCAGTTTTAGCAATTCTTGAGTGTTTGAGGTACTTTTCTTTCAACTTGCTTTGTTTGGCTGAACAATATTACACTGATACAATTTGGTGTTATTATAGGATAAATATCATAAGGATCTTAGTTTTCTTTACCTAATAGTTCCTGAGCTTCTCCGTCTAGTTTCGATTCTGATTTTGTTACGAGATTTCTTTCGTTAGTGACAACTCGATTAAAATTTCTGGTATGCAATTCTCTGATGCGCCGAAAATCTTTATTTCTTGCTTCTTGCGGTTCTTAAGCCAGCTAACCACTGGGAAACAGGGCTGATCGAATCAGCTCCACACCATGCAACAGGCTCTTATGCACTGGCAAACGCATGTGAAACCATTTCATGATATAAGTTGGAGATTGTTGCCTGTGATTCTTTCTGCCATCTGTGGATCTTGAAAAAATCGGTGCGAAGTTTTCCCATCATTAGATATGCCACTGCCTTGCTTCGGTCGGTCAACAATTAACCTCATTTTTTCTCTAGACTTTGCTTGAATAGCATTCTTTCTTTCAGCCATCAGCTTTCTTCCGTAAACCTGTAGTGTCATCCACCCTTTCTTGGAATCTTTACGGTACGCTATATGCAGAAAACACTCAATGAAGCGTATACGTGCATGGAATAAAGAAATTCCAATCTCGTGATTTTCTGGCCGCACATGTCTTTTCTGAACATTTTTTAAATCGTTTATTTCTGAAGGATTTACTTCACATATGAAGCAGGATGCAGCTGATGGTGTTTCAGGAACTGCCTAGCACACTTTTCCATCAATCATTGTGAAAAACATTTTATGAAGTACAAAAAATGTGAAATTAATGACTCTAATGATTGTCGGAAATTGAACAATTTGGCATGAACTTTTTCACTATTTGTACAATAACATGTTCGATGCATCACGATGTTCGGTCAGTTCGCTTGGGTATAATGATCGGTTTGAATAGTAACATCTCAGTGTAAGATGCAGTCTTCGTTTTCTGGAACGGAAAAGGAAACTCATCCGTGGAAAGGCATCCATTCTTTTGAAAGTCCCAGATTCAGGGCAAGTTGTGAATGTCTAAAGTCAGCTTCATCATCATGTCTGTGCGTGTACTCTCTTCGGTATTTCCTCACGTTCGGCACCTGTCAACCACGTCTTTATGTGAAACATGCTTCCATAAGTTTCTGGTGCTAACAACCCTCTCTTGTATCGCTATCACGGATTCCTCCGTTTTCGGACACAGGGCGCCTTTTTTCAGCTTAACATTGGATGCCTCTTCGTCTACATTATATTGATCTAATATTTTGGGGTGCTCGCCATGGATAGCGTTTTGTCTTCATTTCGTTCCTTATTTATCTCAGGCTTGTGCCCTGATCTTGAAGGATTCAGCTGAGGATATGTTCAAAGGCGTGTAATAGCGATCTGCTTTTCAGGTGGTATTGGAAGGCGTAACGTCTCACATGCTTTTAAAATGGTCTCACAATTGTATGACTTGCGATACAAACAGTTTCGTACCACCTGCAACGCCCTTACTTCCATTATGTCCTAGTAGAACTAGCCTTTCGATTGTCCGATTACTGTGATGCATTCGATGCTTAGCCATTTCAATGTGGATGATTCTGTTTATCCTATCAAGTTCAGTGTTTGAACATAGGATGAGCCCAAAAGAGTACGGAAGATTAGGGATAGCGTAGGTGGTTATAGCTCTGATTTTGTTGGTCGTGTTGATAGAACTCTCTGGAACCATTCTTAGTCTTCCAGTAAAATCATTTAATAACATGGTATATCAGCTTTCTAGTTCTATTTCCTTGCTTATGTTGGGTCAATCGGCCCAATCTGCTTTCTACTTTGCTGACATTATATCCAACCTGATTTTCATGGTTGATCTTGTTCCCTTTCTGGGGCAAATACTGCATTTGTAGGCCTAGTTTTGCGACCCAGCATCCTAGCTACTGCCACAGCCGCTTAATATACAAGAGTTTGCACCTGCAACGCAGTCAATTCTGCATTTAAACGTAAAAGCAAAACTTTGTTGCAGATATAAAGGTGCATGCAGATCCTTTGTGATGAACCTCTCTGGCAAAGGATGCCCGGATGATCCGGTACTTGTGTGACATAATGCCAACTTATTATTATTAATTTTTGAAGTTAGCCTGACTTGAAAAAGGTCAATAACTATTTCGCAATAATTTATAAAAGTCTCATAAAGCATCCTTGCAATTGAATTGACAATATTGGCCATTTATAAAGCACTACGTTTTATGCAAAGAAGTTTTCAAAATATGCAATAATTAAAATTTTAGATTTTTAGATAAATTGTTCATAGCGCATTACATTCTTGTGACGTATAAAGATACAGTTATTATCATATAATGAACTGTGGAATGTTTAGAAATCTTCCATATCTTTTAAAATATCTGGAAGCTTTTGAAATTTCAAACGTAGAATGATCAATTTCTCAAATAAAATTGTTTTTAGATGTACTCATTGATGTTTGTACATATATGCTATACAGAATGACCCTAACACACAATATTTTGAACCAAGTTTGATGGAAATATATCTGATTTCATAAAAAAACAAATTTTACACATCTTTTTTCATCTATTTCGCTTTTGTTTAACTTTCACGTTTATCATTCTCTATTGCGTCCTTTGTTGGAGTTCGCCGGGGTTTTCGACCAGGTTCCAGTAAAAAAAATCATGCGCTTACGGAAACATGAAGAAGGAATTGGAAGGGAGGCAAAATTCATCGTTTGGTTGGCTTGAGCCAAAACTTCCAATTAGGAAAATGACACTGGCTCCTAGTAGATCCGCCGTGAATTACACCCATAGCCACGTGTCTCGACCGTAAGATGGCCCAAGGATGACGGCTCTCTGCATCCTTTTTGCGAAAGCCATGGCATGTTTCAGGCACGTTCTTACGGTTCAGAGGTCATGGATCAGTGATGGCTCTGCATCTCCGATAGCACTGATGAAGAATATTTCAATCAAATACCTATTCTTCTTTATAGTTTCCTTGACTGTGATGTTGTGGTCGGCTGGGCCCGAGAATCCAATCACGAATATAGTTCGTTCCTGTTTGTCAAGGCGTAAAATGTGAGGTCTTGTGTGTCCCATATATAATTTTGCAAGGACTCGTAGTTCTGGTAAAGTCGGCACTCTTTATTGTCGACAATTCAGCCAATATACTTCATCGACAATGCACCTAATATACTTTGGAGCGTTCGGCATGGCAGAGTCGCGATCAGTACCATGAGAAAGAAAGAGACGGTAATGAAGCACTCTCAAGATCGCATTTTGTCTGTAGAAATACTTTTTTCCGCAGGAACAGGATACCTTGGAAGCAGGTGTTACAGGCTCTCTGAATTTTCACAATACGCACTGCAACCATCGCTAGGAACTACTTGGAGTTTAATGCGGCTACGGTATGCTTATAAGGGGAATTCGTGTTATGTCATGTGATTTGACTCTCGAAAACGGACTGGTTTTATAGTTTACATACATATATAAAAAACCCGGTAGCCTTTTTTTGCAGTGGGCCTCCGTTGAGGTGTAAAATTATTACAAAAATCTAACTGCTTAGGGATTACACGTTGTGGCAACGCACTGGCTTTGCAATCTGGTAGTCGTTTACGATAAGCATAAAAACACAATTACTGTGAATGTTTGATAACGGTCTTACTGTAAAGCAATAAAAAAGAGTGAAATACGTACTTATTTTTCAGATTTGGTCGAACAATACATACATAAGTGTATCGATTCCGCTGTTACAATACCTAATTCATCATACCTACACACGTGATAGGGCCACAAAATCACGGAGTGTAAGTTTTTGTTGACGCCTTGACATTTTTTCATGAGAATTATACATAATTCTTGAGATTTGTGACTAATATAATTTTCGGTATGGGTGAACGCCGTGACTTGTCGCCAACCAAATTCGGCCCATTTCTGGGCATGTTTGAAGCTCAAAACATGACTCGGGTTCAAATCTCGAAAAGTGTTCATTCTCTCGAAGTTTAGTAGAGAATATTAAAAAAAATCTGATCTTGGCGATGATTTGAATTTCAAACGCAAAGGTGCGTGTGGTCATAGTTAAAATGTCAAAAAAATGACCTTCCAACTCTGGATCTAATAATATGGCAAGGGAACATACGAATAGAGCGGAACTGGGACGGCAAGTATGTTATTCGCAGATTTCTAACTCAAAGGCGACATATTGCACGTCCAGATCTGTCAGAGACGTGTGTAGCTGCTTCGAAGGGCCACCTCGCTCAATGTTATGTCCTTAATACGGCCCTCGGGCACGCCTAGGTATTTGTAGGCCTTTCCAGCGCCAAGGTTCCTGATAGAACTCCTTTCCACAAGTTCTGGTTCCTTGCAAGCGTCGGCAAATGGTCCTTGTTTCAAATAAATCTCAGCACAATTGTCCAATCTGAAGCTTATATCAATTTCTGGTGTGTACGCCTCGAAGATCCTCAGAGCATTCTTGAAATGCTCTTTCCTAGAAACATAGATCTTTGAGTACTCCATATGGAATAGCTGAGGTCCCTCTGCTCACTATCCTTAGTTCCTCCGAGGAGGTACCCACGAGGATAGTAAAATGCGAGAGACAGTGGCAAAAGTGTGTTGCAGAAAAGAACAGGGCTGTCAACCTGTAAGACACCCCTCTGGAAAGTAACGCTGTTAGTTGTCACACGATGTTTTCCAGAAGGAAGACTAAGTCTGGTTTTCCAAAGAGGCATTAATCTCTTTGTTTATATTATTGTATAAACAGAGAGCTGTGTTTTCTCTGTTCATCCACTGTATGTGGATGAACCTTCAAGGTTTTCGACAGACAGATGATAAGAGAATGGGAAGTTGAATCAGAAGCTTTCTGGTAATCAATCTGGGCTATCGACAGATTGCGTTGTTGGTTTGCAGCTTTTTGTGCAAACTTGCATTTCCGGCTTTAAATATAACCTAAAGATTCGGCCCAGATGTTGGTGTGAAGAAAGAGATCTATAATTTTTAATCATGATTTTGCGTAGATATCAAGAAGATCAACAAAGTATTCTTATAACATTTTTTGAATGGACTTAAATTCAAGATGTTTGAGATGATACTTCAGGAACTTATAGTGCCTGCACGATACTAAAGAAAGAGCGGACAGACACACTCGTAAAAAAAATGTTTTTTTTCTCATTGGGGAGATTTCTAAAGACGTTGAAATTTCATGTTGACCGATAAAGTCAAAGACGTAGAACTAATACCATGGAATTGATCAAAAGCTATTTCATTATTTGTGACGTAAAAATCGACAACATTTGAAAAGTGAGTATAACACTAAAACTATGATTGGAGACCAGGAAAAACTTTTTTTATGTAATTCTGCAATGAGTTATGGGAAATACCTGTATTTAACAATGAGATCTAGAGCTTTTTCGAAAAGACATTATGCCATAAATTAGAAGGATGTAGTTAGGGCGAGTAACGGGGTGACATCAACTCATATTTGACAAATTTATTCTAATACGAAACGATGTACGAATACTTGCCACATAAGCTATAATTGGGGGAAATGCGTCTGATAGAAGTCTGAATGCAGAAAATTATTCCTTCAAATACCAGCGGTTAATATCCCAAATGAAAGGGTGTCAGAAAAATGTCGATACTGTATGGGTCAACAGTTTTTTCTAGCAATCACAAAGGTTACTAATCGACGAAGTGGAGGATATCCATAACGGAAATTCCTTAAAGTTTACCTCTCCGTCTATGTAAGTATCTGCCCAAATGACAATTTTGTTTTTTCTCATGAACTTCTAACAAACAGGCAAAAAGCTTGTTCAAGTTCGACTTAGATCGGGCAACTTGAATATTTTGAATGGTTATCTCATATGAGGGGGAATTTTCGAAAAGTAGAATTTCTCCGAAAATACTCACTATAACTTCAAAAAATTCGAAGTGCTTAGAGGAGATGGGATGATTTTTGTATACTGGCGACCAGATGGTGGAGGGAAAATGGTCATTGATTATGTGATAGCAGACTGCGAGGTACCAGAGAAGGTCAAGAAACTGGAGGTGGATTGATTGAGAGGAGGAAAAGAGAAATATGAGGAAACCTAGAGGATGTAAAAATAAGAGAGGGGAAAGTAAATGAAGACATGGAAATGATGATAGAAGAAATTAAAAGAGTATTAGTGGGAACAAGCAATCAATAAGTTAGTGAAGAAGGGTTTGGAAACGGATGGGCTGAGGAAAGTAAAGAGAAAACGAAGGAAGTGAGAAAGGAACTGAGAAGGTGGAGAAAAGCAAAAAGTAGTAGGGGTGAATAAAGAATCAAAAAAGCAATATACTGGGATTTGTAATATTGAAAAAGAGAAGAAAATTGAAGGTACGAAGAAGAAGCGAGGTTGGATCTGCCAGGTGGTGTCGAGAATAAAGTTATGAAGGGAGGGAAAGAGGGAAGGTGAATAATAGATAAAAAGGACATATCGAGAGAAGGAATGATCAATGTTTGAGAAATAATTGAAGAAGGGGAAGCTGCTGGTTTGGATGACGACAAGCGAGCGAGGAAATGACGAGAGATCAAGTTTTTTGAGCTTTGTTGGCGTACGAGCGAGGGAGAAAGAGCACAGACTCATTGTATTCTTCTTAATTTTACTAAAACTTACTGTACAATTTTGGCTACCATTATTTTTCTGTGTGACTTCCGTTTCCTTTTTCCTCAACTTTTCTTCTAGTCATATTCACAATAACTTTTTTATTGTTATTTGCTCCTCTGGCTCCCTCCGATATCCCCGTCCACTCCTCCCTCTGTTCTATCACCCTCAAAATGGTTACCATATTCCTTTGCCAGCTTCCTTTATCTCCCATTCCTCTCATACATCCTTCCCATAAATGTTCCCACGTTTCTTTTTCCAATTTAAAAATTCCGCACTTTCTTTTCTTTTCTTCTTCCTAGCACATTGCTTCCCTGACCTCGTTCCCCAATATAAATCTAGCTATTCTGTGTTCATCATCTCTCCTTCACCTCTTGTCTGAATACTTTGCGAGCCCTTTCTTTTTTATTACCTTAAACCATTTATTCTATTTTGATGCCTGCATTTTTGCCCATCAACCTATGAATTGTCTTTCTTCATCTTTTTCCTTTAATTCTCCGAAGTTTACTCCAATGCCATCTCTTATATCTATCCGTAAAGAGCTCCCTTCTTTCTTCTTCCCGTTTCGTTCACTCAATCGCCCTTCCTCTTGTTTCTCCTATCTCTTCCGAACATCTTTTCGCTACCTCCCCTGTCTTTCCCTCCCTCAGCTTTTCTTCAAATTTCCATGCCCTTTTCCTTGATCTGATACTCAAATTTATTCCTTTGCGCTTCCATTCTTACCATGTAGCTAGGTGTCTACCAATCCGCTCCTAACGTCCATCTTACATATCGTTCCTGAAACCTCTCCATCTCTTTCCTTTTCTTCTATCCTCGTATTCCCGCTCAATATCTTGATAATGGCCATACCAGTGTATCAAACAGCTACATTCTTCTTTTACAATCTTTCCTGAACCTTCTTTCACCTGTTCGCCATACCTGCTTTATTATCCCCGCCGTTTACATTCTTTCTTTTATATGTGTCTTATGATCTCCATTTGCTCGCAAGGTATATCCTGAATGTATGAACTCCTTCACTTCTTCCATCTTCACTTCCGTCCATCTCCTAGTCTCTACTTTTTCTCTTCCACCTCCTTTTCTAATCCCTATTATCTCCGTCTTTTGTGCATTCAAATTCAATGTTTTCTCATCTAAGTATTTCTTCAACCCTGTAATTAAACCCCACATTTCCTCTTCATCCTCTGCCATCATTACTATGTCATCTGCATATGGCAGTGTATATAACTTCTTTTTTCCCATCCTAACTTCTCCTTACTCTCATCTTTTATTATGCCCTTCCAAGTCTGTGATTGAGATATTCAATAAAATTGACATACAGGGCACCCTTGTCTTACTCTCCTCTCAAACCAGGAAGAATCTCCTACTTGATCTGCTACCTGTAGAATGGTCAGTTGGTCGTGGGTGCTAAGGCATGAGCTTTGGACCCACGCTGTCTGGTTGTGGCAGGCCACGGAGAGTCGTGAGCCCAGTACCTCTAGAGTTCTTTAAGTTCCCTAAGTATTAAATAGCTGTTGCTCTTGGTGGTTCGGAACCAACCTTAAAACTGTAGGTCCCCCTCACTCCTGAGTTAGTGGTGAGGCGTGCAAAGGAATAGAGGGAAAGTTGTGCCGAGACTCGAAACTCGTAACAAGGAGAAAGTACAAATAAATATTCCAAAATCTGCTACCTGTATCCTGCTTCTTGTCTTACGAAAACTTTCTGAAACTCTTTATCAGACCTATCCTTATCCCTTTCTTTTACCAAACCTTTTTCTATCTCTTCCTGGTCCAGAAAATCAAACGCCGGCTCTAAATTAACGAACATAGCTATCATTTCATTTTTTTCCCCTTTCAATCCTTCTATTTATTAGATAATTTACACCATACATGATGTCCATCGCCTCATTCCTTCCCTAAACCCCGTATGATTTGGTGCCCTTATCATATTTTCCTCAACTGCTTCCTATAATCTTTCCGATAATACCGTTACATATTGCTTATACAAGGGCAGCAATAGCGTCACTTTCCTATTATCCTTGAACTCCCTTCCTTTTCCTCTCTTCAATATTGGTACCACTTCCCCTTCTTCCCATGAATCTGGTCATCCTTCTCCTGTCCATACCCTATTGCACATTATCCATGACCTCTTATTTTATTAATCACTCCTATATTTCCAGACTTCATTCGAACCAGGAGCTTTCCCTTCTTTCATTATTCCTGAAACATTAATACTGTCTTCTCTTTCTATGTCCTGTTTCACGTATCTTTCCCTTTCCTCTTTTCTTCTCTTCCTAACTACCTCTCGTCTCCTATCTTCATCTCTTCTATCAATAATCCTTCTATTGCTCACTCCATTACCCTCCTTTCCTTCTCTGCTATATATCCCTTCCTGACAACTGTAACGTCTTGGTTACCTTTTCCTTACTCTTTCTCATCTCTTTTCATCAAGCCACGTTTCCTTCAACACTACTACCTCACACTGTTTCGGATTTCTCATAAATTCTCTTTTTTTTCCTGCTACATTCCAGTTGCATATTCTCCTTCCAGCCCCTACTTCCTTTCCCTTTCTGCTTTCCAACTATTTCCTATTTACCCTCTTCTCTTCCTTTATGTTCCAGTCTGTCTCTTGATCCCAACCCCACCATATATTTTGTTTCTTCATCGTTAATACTTACCACACGTTCCCTTCCCTTCCTTACCCTCCTTTTTCGCTATTTTCTTCAACTTATACTGCATATTCCTCTCTTTCCATGTTTAACCATCCTCTTTTCTCTCCTGGTCTCCACTTAATTCCTTTTTTTTGCCATCACTTCTCTCTTTGGTTCTCATTTCCTTAGTTTCACTAGGGCCATCCCCCCTTTTCTCTCTCTTCTATTTCTAGTATTCTCTCTATTCTTCTTAACCTTCCCTTATCATTATTCTCACATTCCACAACCTCTAACTCCGTATTTGTGGTTTCTATACTCTATCCTACTTTCCAACTCTTCGTCCTTTTTCTTAGACTCGTCCTGGTTCTCTAGCCTCTTTCCGAAGGTCTGCATCCTTTTTGTAGGGTTTTTCTCACTTTTTTCCGTTTCCCTTCTCCTTTTCTAAGCTCAGCCATTTCCTTCCAATTTCTAGTTCTATTTATTCTCCACTTCTTTCTTGACAAAAGTCCTTTTCCTTCTAAACGAAGACCATTTATAGTACATTGCTCGAATAAGCAAGATATCCTGAAGAACTTTTGGTACATTTAAAAAAAAAAAACATGTTCTGAAATTAGGACGAAATCGATTGTACATAAATATCAAGAAACGAGCGTGACAGAAGGGTTACTCGATTCGTGATAGGGCGTACTGGCGTACCCCCTGCCCCCTTCTAGCTACTTGGTCCACCAGGCAGGCCAAGAGGAACGAAGATGATGATCCTGTGGATGATCCTGATGATTCCCGGACATCAAGCTCATCTTTGTGACGTGTCACGGCCACCCTCATGGTCCTGTTGTAGTTGGAGATGTCGAATCATTGATATATCACCCACCTCACAGTTAAAAGAATGCATCTACCTTGGGCTGTAAAAAATAAGCACCAACTTTGGGCCGGTGAAAAAATGCGCCCGCCCTGTTAGATAGTAGAGTAAGGCAGCTACCTATGAATTAGAACCTGAAACAATAACTGTTAGTCCAACAAGTTTTACGACAGATCGAGCTAAGTGTTCTGACGCAGTTTTCAAGGACACCTTGTGGACCTGATCATCTAACCTTGAAGACACCTGATTGACTCTCGCAGACCATCTTTTTCAGGTCTGGTACATTTGTGTCAGCAACTGCCGTCATTTGGACATTGTTATTTTAACACTCAGAAGCGATGGCTCAAGAACCATTGGACCTCCAATAAGAAAATGTGCAGGAGTTAAAGCCTTCGAATCATTCGCACTATGTAGCGGAATCGAGAATGGCTGCGCAAAATGAAAAATATATTCCAAAATTGGAGGATCATTGATATGTAGGGGTTTTTGAGGTCGCTGAATTCGATTCCGAAGTCGAAATTTCAAAAGACTAAATGGCGGGTGATTCATAGTAGAAAATTTCCGAAAAATTGGTTTAATTTTTGCAATTATGAATTGATGTAGTTGATAGAAGATATGAAGAGATTTTTAAGGTTGGTGGATTCGGAACTGAAGACAGAATTTCGAAAAACGAAATGGCGGATGAGGTAGTGACAACAAGTTTTAAAAAATTGGCCTAATGTTTGCAATTCCATTTCAATTTAATTGATTGACGATATACAAGGGTTCTGAAGGTCGTTCAATTCGATTCCGAAGTCGACATTACAAAAAACAAAATGGCAGATGAGTTATAGTCAAAAAATTTCGAAAAATTGGTTTAATTTTTGCAATCATGAATCAATGTAGTTGATAGAAGATATATAAGGGTTTTCAAGGTCGCTGAATTCGATTCCGAAGTCAAAATTTCAAAAAACAAAATGGCGGATGAGTTGTAGTTGAAAATTTCCGAAAAATTGGTTCAATTTTTGCAATTATGAATCAATGTAGTTGATAGAAGATATGTAAGGGGTTTCAAGGTCGCTATATTCGAATCTGAAGGCATACTTACGAAAAACAAGATGGGAGATGAGCTACTGACAAAAAGTTTTAAAAAATCGGCCTAATGTTTGCAATTCCCTTTCAATTTACTTGATAGGCGATATACAAGGGTTTTGGAGGTCGCTGAATTCAACTTCGGAGTCGGAATTCCAAAAAACGAAATGGCGAATGACTCATAGTAAAATTAAATAAAACCGAGAAACACGGATTTCATTGTTGAAAAAAAATAATAGCAGCTGTCGCGAGTTTTTTTTTCAATAAAAAGTTACTTTAAATTCTCTTATTACCCTGAAAGGGATTTGGCCTGATGATGTAATAATCATAACAATAATAATAATAATAATAATAATAATATGTGACTGCTATGAATAGGACGCTCTAAAAATTTAAAACCAGATTATTACATTATTATAACCATAAATAGTTCTTATCTCAAAAATGATTTGTCGGGTATAAAAAACTTTTTCAGTTCATCTGGCTGGATGAGTTCGATAAAAAAAACATTTTTGCGCTGAATATGTCTAAATACTGTTGAGAATTTGTGAAAGTAAAGACTAATAGATTGTAAAAAATACAATGTAGAACGTCTAAGATTTGTAGAAAAAATAAGAAAGAATACCACGTTTAGTGTCGAGATAGCACGAACTATACTTCAAATGCTAAGACAATCTCAAATACTCAAATCTATGAAACTCCGAGGGTTTTATATTGTTTAACAAAAATCATTTAACTATAAAAGACTATATTGAGATAGTACTTGCATAAGTTTGCGATTGAACAACTTTTATTCCTTGAAAATCGCGATTTTTTTAAAACTTGTATAGAACCAGAAAAAGGATCACAGGAGCCGCAAAAATAGTGTTGAGACATATTCATTATTGCTAATTTAACAATTGACTTCTTTGTTATTCAATTGAACTGTAATATTGTACGTACCTCGAGGAATAGAAGACATTTTTCAAAATCAAAATCGGTTAATCGTGCTTATTTTGACGTCATTTGAAAGTTATCGTTGTGCTCTCTCAGTTTCGCAAACAGCGTCAACTCTTTGCGGCCCACGGCACAACACGAAACAACATAAAAACGCGCAACTATTTGACCTACCTTAAGATACATTTCGACTCTTAAAGCATCAGACTAGCCAACTTCATAAATTGAATGTCAATATCCCAAAATTTTTTTTGGGGCATTTGCGCAGCTATTCTTGACATAGTTTGGAAGCCCATAGACTCTGCATAAAAATTGGGGCTCGAACTATTACCGAAGTTAGCCATCTAATCGGATCAAAGATGCGAGCAATCTCGCGTCCGTCTGGATCGATGACCCCCCAACACCCGAAACAGTGATGATCGCTGACTGACGAGGTAGGCGGAGTCGCTGTACCAGGGATTTCGAAACAAAAGAGGACTAACTTCCTTGATCGAGTAGAACTCTGGTATGGTGACGCCCTCCATAGGGCTCTTTAGTAATTACAAGAGCCGTGGCCAGGATCACCGCCTTATTCAGTCATAAAGTTGGTGGTGACAGATGAGAAGTGAGTCCATCTGCAGAGTTGTTAACGGAATCAGAAGAAACTTAACTGTTTGGATAAGGAGTAGAGGAAGGAAATTGATTCAAATGACCGAGACGAGTGAGATTGTTGTCAGAAGATTTGGACTCGGATCGGACTTCGTGGAAGAAGGATGTAGCATGGTCCCTACTTTAATAAAGACCAAAATGCAGGAGACTGTGCCCTCTTTAGTGTATGACTTAACCGATAATGACTCGCATTGTTCTAGCTTCATTTGTGTCTTCCTTTTTCATTGTATACCTTAATTTACATGACTAATGTTTGGTGGGGACTGATGATATGCATTGATACCATACCACCTTATGACGGATTAGCTCTTCAATCGGAAATGTCTTTATTTACGGAACATTTTCTTGCCTGAAGTAAGCGCTTAGGTAGATAATTTACTTAATGAATAATACAAACTATAATATAGCCTTGGATGACAAGACTACCGCCTTCAGTAAAGGACCGCGTGCCCCCGGAGAAGTTTCAGGTGATGAATGGAGACTTTATGTGTGGAATGCCATAGGTATAAATGATCTGAAAGAAAGCAGTTGCGGGATACTCGTTGCGGGATGCGCGTAAGGAAGATAGAAATTTTGTTCGGACTGGAAACAAAGAAGAAGGATGTGAGATTAATAAGGAGTGGAATGGTCTCGAACCCTGATCAGGAGTAGAGACGGAATCACACGGTAGCCAAGGAATTGGTCTACTTATGAATGGGAGTGCAGAAGCATTTCATAACGTATGAGTGCGTATCTCCTAGATTATTATGGGTTAGAATAAAAGTAAGAATCAGAAGATTGTTGATTCTAGCATGCTATGCTCTGGTGACAGTAAAGAGACAAAAGACTTCTTTTTGTGACTCGTTGAATGATATAATAGGAACATATCATTCCGACAAAAGAATAATATTACTCGGAGACATGAACTGTTAGGTTGCTGTGCAAGGCGAATGTACGGACAGAGTACTCGGTCATTCGGAGAACCAAAAACTAATGGTAATGAGGATAAATTGATCAGTTTTTGCTTATAAAAGGGTTTGTTAATTACAAACACTTGGTTCATGCTCCAAATGATACACATGTGTACTTCGTGCAGAGGCAAAAGCCATAGTATGATCGACTTTGTTGTAGAATAGAGGATTTGCAAAAACAAAAATGTAGATGGTGCATGGATAATACTGTGCAATGGATACTTCGAGAGTGCTTCGGAAGTTTCTGGTACTGCGACTGTAGGAAGAAAGTCCGGTGATGCGTGGTGATTGCTCGAGAATGTTGAATATTGAAGGTCTGAGCGATGAAGAAAGGACTAGAGTAATAAATGATTATATGGGTAAAAATAGGACCTAAAACTGAGGTTTCAGGTTACGCTGTCATTATATATGCTCACAACGATTCCTCTGACTGGTCGAAGACCCCAGTGTGGGGACTGGTAGAACCTGATTTGCCAATCAATTCTCTTCTAAAAACCTAGAGGACCGAAAGCCGAATTGGATTGGTATTATACCCATTGTCTCTATCCATGTTATGATGATCCATGTTTCAAGATTTCGATCGCTTCTCGATGCCTTCTCGTGAAAATGTTGTTTGTTTTTGCGATGATGGTTGCTTTGTGAAATGAAATGCTATGTCCTGTTTCGATGTGATGCTCAGCTAGTGCTGATTGCGTAAAATGTTTGAGCCTCATTCTACTCTCATGTTCCTCTGTACGTTGTCTCACTGCTCTCCCGGTGTCTCTATTAAAGACTTCGCCACAAGAGCAAGGGATTTTATATACTCATGGATCACTGAATGGTGCTTTTTTGTCTTTCGGGCTGTTTAGGAGTTGCTCTATTTTCGCAGGTGGTTTGAATATGGTTTCGATGGTGTGTTTGTTGAGAATTCTTCCTATTTGTTCGGTGAAACCTTGGATGTAGGGTAGGATGGTGGTCGCTTTCCTCTCTATTCCTTCAGAGGTTCGTGTTATCTCGTTCTTTCTAGTGTGTTTCCTGATTGCTCTATCAATTTGTTTATTTATGTAATCGTTTTGGATTCGAATTTGTTTAATGTTTTGTAATTCCTTGTGTAACTTATCGTTATCTGTTTTGGAGACAGCTCTGTGAACGAGGGAGTTGATGACTGACTGCTTTTGGGATTGGTGATGGTGGGAGGAGGCATGGAGGTGTCGGTTTGTATGAGTAGGTTTCCTACGAACTTCATGTCCTAATGTGCTGTCAGATCTTTTATGAACTCGAACGTCCAAAAAAGGCAATTTTCCGTTTTGTTCAATTTCCCTGGTGAACTGGATAATAGGATGTAATTGGTTGATGAAATCGGAAAATTCGTGTAGTCCATTCAGTCCATGTGTCCAGATTACCAAAGTATCGTCAACGTTACGGCACCAGAGTTCCAGTGTAAGCTCGGGTTGGCTGAAGCTTTTAGTTTCCAGATGTTCCATAAAGATGTTGGCTATATCAGGTGAAATCGGAAACCCCGTTGCTGCTCCTGAGATTTGTTCGTAGAATCTGTCATTAAAAGAGAAGTAAGTATCTTTGTGACAGTGTTATAATAAAGGTATAAGATCAGAGGGAAAGTTTGCAAAGGATTTAAGGATATCGATTACGATTACGACTGCGTCAAAACTCACAAGGATGTCCTGAGGTTGTATGTAAATCTGTTGTATCTTTTTAATGAAGTCAGAGGGATTTCGAACGTGAGTAATAGAATCTGCTGTGAAAGGATTCAGTTCTTATAGTTTTTTTGGAATCTTGAGTTTTTTATTTAGAATTTTTCTGGCGATGCAAAAAACTATGCTTCTCATGAGGGAAAAATTAAGGAAAAATGTGTAGATCATTTTTCTGCAAACAATTTCAATTGCAAATATTCTTTCTTATCACCTACAGTTAAGCCGCAAAATGGATATTTCTATTTTCAATATTGTTTTCTCCAATAAAACAAATACTGCGCATCAGACAAAAAAATATTTGAGAACAAAGTAGATCTTTTCAAAGGAAATAATTCTAGTTTCTGACATTTTTTCCTATCTCCTTCTGTTTCAGTTGAGAGTCGAACATAATTATGGTTTTGCCAGTGGTAAGTTGAACACGAAAATAAGTCAGATTTAAAATGTATAAAACAACAAAAACTGCGAGTATTCGCGTAGTGAAAATAAAGTTTATATATTACACGCACTCTCAATGACTTCTCGCGCCGAGTGCTAAGAGTGTCCTGTAAAAGTCTCGTGTGTCCTTCTGAAAAGTCCCCAAGTGTCGATGGCCTGGATTGATTACCACAAAGCATTCGATTCAACTTCCCATAGACTTATCATCTGTCTGTTGAAAAGCTTGAGGGTTCATAAAGATATGGTAGGATGCATTGAGAGATTGATGCCCCTTCGGAAGGCCAGATTTACTATCACTTCTGGTAAACATCGTGTGATTACCAACTGTGTCACTTTCCAGAGAGGTGTCTTTCAGGGTGACGCAATGAGCCCTCTCCTCTGCTGCATCACACTATTGCTTCTATCCCTCGCACTCCGCGATTCTCGTGGGTACCTCTGTGGCGGAACTAATGTTCGTGAGCATAAGGTCACTCATATATTTTATATGGTTGACTTGAAGATCTATGCTTCTGGAAAAGAACATCTTGAAGATGCTATTGATATCGTCGGGAGATACACACGAGAAATCGGTATGGACTTTGGATTGGATAAGTGTGCCAAGATTCATCTGAAACATGAACGAATAGCAGGTATTGATATGGACCCTGAGCTTGTTGACCGAAGTGCTATCAGACACCTTAGCGCTGGAGAAACCTAAAAATACCTGGGCGTGCCTGAGAGCCGCATTCAGGATACAACATCTGTACAGAAGGTTCTCCAAAGCAGATACAAACACCTGATCTGACGGATTTGGTCGTCCAACCTGTCGTCGTTGAACAAGATATCTGCGACTAACATGCTTGCCGTCCAAGTTCCACTCTTTTCGTTTAGACTGGTTCCATTGACGGAGAACGAGCTCAGGACCCTTGATATTAAAACGCGCAAAATGATGCATATGAAGGAAAGTTTGCATATCAACTCGTCCGTTCCGCACTTATACATCACACGCCCGAAAGGTGGACGCGGACTTCTCAATCTTGAATGCCTATACAACCGAATCATCCTTAGTACTGTTCATATCATCGCGAACAGAAGAGATCCTCTCCTAGCGATGGTCAGGAATCGCGAAATGGGTGGGGAAGGAGCGTTCCTTTAAAAAGCCGCGGAGCAGGCAGCTGAAACCCTTGGTCTGAACCTTAACATCAGGAGTGAGGATAGTTCATCACCATCAAGATGCCTCACTTTTCAAAACACAGGTGAAGAAAGCGGAGGCCAAAAACTTCCTAAAACAACATGAAGACGAGGTGATGCACGGAAACTTTTATAAAAAAAAGACCAATCCTTATCACATGAGTCAACGTTTGCTTTCCTCAAATCATCTGGACTAAATTCAGGATCAGAGAGTTTTTTCGCGTGTCAGGACGGTGTAATTTCCACCTCAGCATACCGTTGTAGCATATTACGTCAAGAGGTTTCCAGCAATAGGTGCAGGGCGTGTCTGAAACTCCCTGAGCACCTATGGCCTATACTATCGAATTGCACTATTCATGCAGGAACTACGTATCTGTTCCGACACAATGCTGCCTTAATAGTGCTTCACCACCATCTTTGTCGCTCTTTTGGCGTTGGCCGCTATCCTGCCCTGCGAACGCTCCAAGGGGGATAGAGTCTATTGTTGAGAATTAGGAGTGCAGAATCTACTGGAATTACGATTTCTCGACAATAGCCCCAATCCAACACACAAGATCCGACATCGTGCTGCTTAACAAGCGCGACCGAACTATGTTCGTGATTGAATTCTCGGCCCGGCCGATTACAACATCAAAGGCAAGGAAACCGAGAAAAAGGAGAGATACAAAGATCTCAGAGAACACCTACAACAACATCATCG
>WSXT02169312.1:0-23230 GCA_011762715.2 Neuroterus valhalla | reverse complement strand
CCCCGAAATGCTAGAAATTTTTCATGGGTATATAGACTGATTACGAACTTTGTTGACGAAAACATGGTCCTACCAAAAGCTATACACTACAAAATTCTTTGGTATTAGAAAGAACCTTTTGTTGTTTTCATCCAAGTAATAATAAAAATTGTTGAAGCATGTAGTTTTTAATCTTGACAGTTCAGCCTCCATCTCCATTCTTATGAGGTTAAACTTAACGTGTTCAATGTTGACTCGTTCTTCGGACTCAATGTGATACCAGCACAGTAATTCATCTTTTACGATTATCATATCGCTTTGTTTTTCTCTAGATGTATCTAGCAATTGAGTTTCAGTTCATGATCATACAGAAGACAAGCAGAGGGGATGAGGCAATAACAATCCAAAGATATATTATATACGGAGTGGCATCTCAGACGATGCATCTGAAATGTGTCGTACTAAAGCTTTGGAAAGAGTAAGAGAGGGAAAACTAGTACTTAGCTAGTCGGAATCAAAGATATTGACATTGAAATTTTAAAGCATATAGTGAGATTGAAAGACAAAGTCGAATCACTTTTAAAGACACAGATGCAGAACATGATTCCATATTTGCACCCACTGTGCTGTATGGCAGCCAGGGTTGAAAGTGTCTGTGAGGAAATAAGAGTAAATTGAACGAGAAGCATACATTTTCTGCGGACCACATATGTCCGTTCAACGCTTATAAAGGGAATAAGTAGTGAGAGTGTTTCCAAAAAGCACAAGACCTACTGCAGAAAACGACTTATAGATGTGGGCAAAGCAAGCAATGAATGCAAAGATAGAGATGTGAGGAGAAAAACCGTCAATAAAAAGAAGGTTTGCGCGAGGAAACACAGGATTTTGCATACTCATACCGTGTGCCCACAGAAAAGTCTCAGGTGATGAATGGAAACACTGTGCGTGGAATGCCAGAGGTATGAATGATCTAGAGGGGAAGGAGTTGCGGGATACTATGCGCGTGAAGAAGCTAGATATCTTGTGCGTACTTGAAACAAAGACAAATGGACGTGAAATTAATGAGGTGGAGAATGGTCTCAAACTCTGGTCAGGAGTAGACAATGAATTACATGCTGGCCAAGGAATTGGTCTTATTATGAATGAGAGAGCAAAAGAGCATTTCAAAATGTATGAGTATGTATCTTCTATATTATTATGGTTCAGAATGAAAGTTGGAATCAGAAGACTGTTTATTGTAGCATGTTATGCTCCTGTTGATGGTGCCAATGAAAAAGCAAGAAAAAAAATAGAAGCATGAATGGTGATGGAGATAAATTGATCTGTTTGTGATTGAAAAAGGGTTTTTCTTCAAAAAACACCTGGTTTAGGCACGAAATGAAACACATGTATACTTGGTGCTGAGGTGAAAGCCATAGAATGATCGACTTCGTTGTAGCGGACGAAAGAATGAGAGGGCTTGTAAAATTTACAAGATAATGGTAAAAAAGCAAGTGCGAGAGGAAATGGACAACTCAGCAATTGGTTTGATATTAGGCAGGGCGTTAGACAGGGATGAGTTGTGTCCTCTTGGATGTTCAATATATACATGGACAAAATGTCTGAGAAGGAATGGATCTTGGGAAAGTGAAAGTTCGTGGCCTTGCGTGAGCAGCCTAAATCCTGGCATGAAGATCGTAGGTCTTAACATTACCGCGAATAAAACAAAGATTATAGTGTTTGAAAGTTAGGACGCGGAAACGAAATTCAATATTGCTCTAAGTGCAGAATGGATAGAACAGATTGATAATTCCGTGTATCTTGGGGGTTTATATACTGCTGAGGGGAAGATAGACGCAGACATTCCCTGACGTAAAAAAGGAAAGAAAGATTATCGCCAGTCTGCGGGCTATTACTCAGAGTAAAAATGTATCAAACAAAGCTGAAATTGCGATATATAATTCTTTGCTAGCACCGACTGTACTGTACGGTAGCGAGACCTAGACGTATCAAGAGGAAGACAAAAGTAAACTCAACGTGATTTGCATGCCATTTATGCGTGATGCGGTAAAACGCTAATGGACAAAATGAGTTATGAGTGGACCCTCAAAGAATGTGGTGTAGAAGAAACGCTGTTTGACGGCAGTAAAAGAAATTCGCTAAAATGGTTCGACCACATTTAGAGAATGGATGGAGAACATTGAACAAAGCAAGTGTATCCAGGTGGGGTGAATTGTAGCGTACCCAGAGGCAGACCAAAGAAAGAATGGAAAAAATGTGTGAATGAGATCCTCAAGAGGAGAAGTACAGAGAGCTGTAGAAACACAAGAGTTTGGTATCTGAAGCCTGTTCTCCGAGAATTTTTTAATGGTGCAAGTAAAGAACCTTCCTTCACATACGTGTTCAGTTTGACAACCATGAAAAAGTATAATTTTTTTCCCTTCTTGGTCCAGCGAAGGATCGAAATTTTTCACTTAACTGGTAAGTAAATAAGAGACTCGATAACTTATAGTTTCCAAATAGCGCAGAGGGTACCCTGCAGAAGGCGACCAAAAATTCTCCAATGCTGCAAAATAAAATCGCTTTTCCTGCACCAAATTCTAATTATCTGGTTGATTTTTTATCCTCCCTCAATTAAAAATTAAAATTTCTCGTTAAAAATCCGTTTTCTGTCTAAGTAGACTATTCTCCCGGAGAAATTGAATAAGTTTGGCTGTAAAGATCAAAAATAACATTCCACATGAGGATGGAACTATTTCCTTCGGAAATTTATCTTTCGAATTTATCTTTCCAGTAGCAATTCTAGATATTAAAGTCTCAGTGTAAAAACTATAAAATTCATGAATTCAATTGAAAGTTTTCGTTTCTCATATAAATTTTCATCTCAGTTTCCATAATTTAGTAGTCGAAATATTTTTCATAAAAACTGACGTTTATGATATGTAAATATTTCGTAAGAGCAATCCTTACACACATATCTCAGACTACTGTGATAATCTCGATTATTATGATAATTAAGGAGTTTGCGACTATGGAAATTCAGTTGATTCTAGATATATTCTTTATCTGATGATACATAAAAAGGTTGCGAATAACTGATAACGAAATATAAAGTTGGAGGTATAATTGTGGATCCGTCTTGGGATACAAATCAGAATTGGTGGATTGTTTGTCACTTGTACATCAGTTTTCAATCTGATAAGGGGACATGACGATTCGGAATACTCTTGTTTTATCCTTGGTGGTTATCCTCAATTCAATCGGTGAATATAATGGAATTTTTTTCAAAGATTTTAAGTATGTTTTCCCAGGTGATTTGCAAATTATAATTCGTGCGACTTAATCCAAATGTTATATCTATTGCTGTTTTCGTCCTTAGCTTTATCATTTCAACCCCAACATCGTGTCTTTAATATCCATATTCCTATGCTTATTTTCTCGATTTTATCTCTTTTCCCTAATTTGGAATTATTTTATCAACAATGTCTCTCGAGACCTCCAACCTAACCCCCTCCCTTTTTTCTGATGATATCTGCTACTATTTGCCTTAGATCTCGTTTTGAAACTTTTTCTTCATAGCTTTTTTCCCCAATAAACTCTTCCTACCCCTTTCTTTACTCTCTCTTCCATCATTCGTTAACTTCTTTTCCACTCTGTTCGATCTCTATCTATCGAATAACTATTGGTGCGAGGAAGACCTGGGATGGTTAAAAGAATACTGAATCGGTCCAAATCTGTCCACCTCTATTGATTTTGTGGAATCGGAATCGGTTCTACTTAGAGTTCGTGGAAGCACACAAGATTCACTCCACATTTCTGGATAAAATGTCGAGTAATATGAAAAATACAGTTTCGAACTAGACTTATGTGACACTTACAGGAGCGAAGTGAACTCCTTCGACATTCGTGATCGCGCACAAGACCAAATTTGAATCGTCAGCTGCGCAGTAGACTCCTTCGGGAATTCCTGACGCACAAGAGAGTGATGAAGCACTAAGGAACCTTCAGCAGATTCAGGTTCTAGAGTAGTTATATACTTGTTGCTGCACAGAAGAATTGTGTGGTATTTTGGGCTGCGCAATATACTTGGGTAATGTTTCCGGCTTTGCAGTAGAATCTTGTGTCCGACAAGGTTGATACTTAGGTTGCGCAATAGAGTTTTCAGTATTTCCTGATGCACAGCTAAATAAGGCTGAGTTTATTGTTGCGCAGTAAGCAGGATTTGTAGTTGCTGAGTACATTCGCAAATGATCTAGAGCCAAAGTCCCAGAGACTCGCCTCGGGCGGATGAGGCTTGAAAATGGTAAGTTTGCTGGAGATGAAGAAGAAACACTGATACTCCTGATGGAAGTACGCTTCCTAGGTTTTCAGGGAACGCAAACCGACTGAGCAGAGGAAATATGGTGGCCAGAGGAGGGAGAAGGCCGACTGGGAATTCGCCATATAAGGTCATGGATGTTGAGAAGGTGGGATGTGCCATCGACTCCTTCTATCCCTTCCAATCACCAGGAGCATATGGCATCTTTCCAGTGCAATGGACCGACTTTCAAGGGCAGGAAGATGGACTGTGGGGACTTAACACACAAGGCTCCCAAGTGATATCAGATATCAGTTCTCCGCTGCGCTGAGAATCTCATAGGAGAAGACGCGGCTGGCGACAGATCACAATCTGATCAGACGATATGAACTGCATTTGGAGAATCAAACATAACATCAGAGCTGGCTTCGGAATGCAGAAGAGCAATGAACCACCTGGCAGGAAAGGAGGACTCGACCCCAATGTGGGTTCCTAACCATACTCGAATCAGAGGAAACAAAGAAGTGGACCAGCGGGTGGAGAGCGGTGCAGCAAAGAAATACATAGGCCCAAACCGGTACTGGGACCAGCGTCTTAATGCATCGGAATGGCCATCAAGAAGTAGACCCGGACTAAGCTCTGAGACTATCGGGAACAAAGTAAGGGCTTCCGACATTTCTATAATTATATTTTTACAATTCAATAATACAGTAAAAAATCCTCTCTCCTGTGTTCAAAGCTTCTGCCTACTATGTGAAATGAAGAAAAGCTTCCCCTACAGAGTGTCACTATCCACTCTAAAGTAAATTTTTTAGTTTGAGTATAAGCACAGGTTTTTTTAGAATGTCAAAAATATCTGAAGCCACGCAGCCAAGGTGTCTATTCTAATGGTATAGGATCATATCGATACGTTCAATTCAGAATGTCGTTCTTCTTTTGGTCTATGCCTAATTTATCGTGATCCTTGCTCACTTTTATTACTTACTTGTACGGAACGAGTTCATTCTTCGCAGCGCAATCATCTTCTACAATGAACAATCATTTTGAAAAGGTTACCAAGCTACTATTCCAATACTATCCATTGAAGATTTTATGAAATTTTTGATAAGAACTTTATATAATTATTTGTCACACATCGACTTAGGAAAAATGGAAACGTCTAGAACTTTCGTCCTATCATTGCCTGTTACCTTCGACCCTATTGTTAATTATGATCGAATGATATGCTCCGACGTTATAATTCGAAACTTAAGCAAAAGATTGTTCGCATCGGGCCAGTAGATGAGTGTTTACTCCAAAGAATGAGCAAAAGGAACAAGAATTCATCTTTTGATAGGATCGACGATTTCAATATCGGAAAGCTTGTTGCTACTGTTTTAAATTTTGACAATGACTGAAGGAATGTATTTTAGAATGCTGCGGCTTTAAATGCTTTGTAGGACTAGAAATTGGGCACTCTTAACGCATCAGGAAGCTAGAATAAGACCGGTTGTCACTCTGATCGGGTGTAGGTTATAAATCATTTGCATGTCAAGGAGAAAGGCTGATCAGAAATGAGAAAGCGGAACATCATGTTGAAGATCATAAATCTGTATTACCTGGGCAATTAAGAGATATATATTAATAGTGGAAATCAGATGACAAGTTAATGAAGCAGGCCACGTTCCAGTTGATTTTGACAGTGAAGATGATGAAGGGTTTAGTCATGAAATGATACACATGTGCGTTTGGTTCACATGCAAAAGTCAGAGTATGAAAATCTATGAAGTAGTAGATACATGATTGACAGGGTATAAGGGGTGGTGGATGTGAAATAGATCGATCTCCCATAGTCTATAGAAATAGATATAATAACATCAAAGGCTTATTGAATACCTATGTTAATAAATAGAAGGCTAGAAGGGGTAGGAGAAAAAAAGGGAGGAGAAAAGCACCAAGCTGGCTGAAATCAATCCTTATAACGTTAGAATGATATGGAACTCAGAAAAAGTGGGAAACAGTAATCAATAAAGCTACAATTGCAATAGGTCTCAGCAGTCAAATTAGACGGATTTGCGAAGTACATGCTACTACATGCACTTTGTATATCTGTCACTTGTTACTCCCCTAGCCTAGTAACGCTCTTTTTCTCACTCAAAACCATCACATATTTCAAGCGTAGTGAGAGTCGTTTGTCAGTGATTTGAGTATCATCCTCTTTATACGGTAAAAACTGGCGGTTATGCCGAGAATTCGACATCCAGTGGTAGCTATTTTGACCACGGCCCATCTTTGAACTACGATACTGGAATCCAGATCTTCAGCGATAGCGAAAGTTACCTTTACGCTTGCAACTGTGGCCCTGTCTAGTGCAAAAGTACCATGCTAGTAAAGCTCTCACTCGTGACATGTGAACGACAAAGAAACCTGCAGAGCAATACTAGGTTAGCTGTGATGATTCTGCGCTTATTCTCACTGTGCTATATAGTGGGAAGAACTATGGGTATCCAGAAGAAGATAAGAATAGAGTCAAAGGTTGGCATGTAATTTATACAGAATCCATGCGGTAAAAAGCTAATACACAAGGTTTGTAGCAAGTGTTATCTCATAAAAATACAAAAGCTTACACGAAAAAATGTTTGAATGAAGGGGAAGCTAGAGGTGTATGTAAAGTTAGAAATTTGTTGACAACAACGTTCATAAGCAGAAGATTTAGGCACAATAAGGGGAATTTGAGAAACTTATAGACTTGCGTGGGAAGATTTGTTTTGTGCATTACTGTAATGGCTTTGCAGAACACTTCACTAAGAGTTACTTCTGGAGAAACTCAGTAGTAACTCTTGTCGGAGCGGTGTTTTTCGGCAAGCGTGTAGTTTGATTGTATAACGACCTGAATAGCAATTCATTCAAATAATATCGCTCCTGTTTTTACAGTGTTAAGTTTACAGTTCGAGTGTTTACCCAATGGCGCTCCTATTCGCGGCATTGTTCGTTCAGGAACTTCAGATTTTTTCGACAGACACACTTCTCCTGAAAGGTATCTTCTTACGACCAGAACTGAGCCTTACCATCTGGTGAATCCTTCTACTGCTGCTGGATTTCCTCCTCGTGCCAGGTCCAGGTCACCTTCTCCTAGTAATCTTCCTCCTATTGTCCATAAATATGGACTTGACCAACTAGAGTTTCTTCGGCTCGTCCCCCTCACCAATCCACAACGTCGATTCGAAATTCGAAAGTATACGTTTCCTAATGATAAACCAATTAATGTAAGAACAAGACGTATGAATCAAGAGCCCACGCCAAACGAAGAACAATATGTGTTAGTAACGTCCACAGGTGACGTGGTTGCAATATTCAAGAATACATATCTTCGTGGAATATTCTCATCGAGACATCGCATTCAAAGACGAGTAAAAATTAACATGTACAGTGGCGTTTTTAGAGATATGACTCAAGACGAAATGGATGCATCTCCGATAAGCACTCGGCGCGCAGTCTCGAAGAATTTCGGGATAGTGCACATACACGGACTTGCCCCACGACACTAGTTCATAAGAATAGTGGTATTTTACTAATATATTGCTCGTGGTCCAAGGAAGGAACAAAATTTCCTGCACTTTGCATCGATGAGCCGATGTAAAAAATCATCGTGAGCTCATAATCATTCAGCATTCGAATCCGAAATGAAGCACTATGGAATGTACTTCCGATATGTAATCGCTCCCGGTATGACAACGAGAAATAAAAAAATATCTCATCAGTAATATAAGTATTCACTATTCATTTTAAAAATACCTTAAATGAGGAAGAAATCCTTAGATTAAAGTTTGTGAAACTGTTATTTCACATTGATTCCAGTATTCTGCGAGTCCATGCCTGTAAATTTGAGTTGGTTGAGTATAGTTTTCCTTTAGGTTGTAAGGCTTCGCCCTCTACACTATTAGAAGCAGAGGGATTTTCGCTGAGCATCCGCGAGCTGTCGTTCCGGTCTGAGGCCGAAGGATGAGTCTTGCCAATGGCCTGACGACCGCCTTCCCGGAGGTATATTAGGCGAAGACATGCTTGAATCAGGTTCGTGATGGTTTGGGTGTACTGAGGACGACCTGCGCCTTGTAAACGAGCTGTTCCGCGAACGCGTCAGTAATTTTGCCCTCGGCTCGTAGGGATTTAATTTTTCGAACCCGGCCCCGAAGCCGCCTTGCCGTTTCGCTCCTAGCGCTCACTGAAAATAAAACAGGCACGAACACGAGAATTCATATGGACGCGTTTTAGGAGAGATGTATACAAATGACCGGCAACTAACTCTGTACCGGAAAGCGAAAAAAATCAGGCAATGCGGACAGATCGGACGATGGAAAGAAATCTAAGAGATCTATTACTTACATCCGAGAGATGTTAATGCACGCAAGGTGGCAGTGATCGCGTATTAGTTTTTTCAACGATGGCTTGCCCGAAGGAATCCACGCACGCAGTGGTTTTATAAAACGAACCTTACGATAGTTAACACTGGGTCGTATTTCAATCGAAGCTGGATGATGTGTCCACTCCAGTCAGGGCTGGAAGATATTTCCCGCTCCAGTTAGAGCTGAAGAATAGGTCGCCGAACTAGTTGGCGCACGAATGCCGATTGCAGGCCGTGAACGGCGTCATATGTGCCATTCCCTACTTCCAGCTGCCTGGTGGTCCCTGGCGATGCCTGAGATTGGCTGCGTCAGCGCACGCGGTTTCGCACCTCTACAAGGAGTGGGGCTCGCTTTACGTATTCAGTGCTGCCTGACCCAAAGTCCGCGCGCCGAGCCTGTCAACGATTTGCCCTGTGAGTAAAACAGTAGGTAACAAGGTATTTTCAAATTTTGGTTTGAAGGTCTTATTTCTTCTGCTAACATTGTGTCAACAGGTAGCTGTATACATTTATAGACAAATCAGAAAAATTGTCATTTAGTTTTCACAGTAAAGTTCCTAATTTTCTCAAATCCATAGAAACACTTCTTTGAGAGTTAATTTTGAAGTTCAATTTCTGAAAATAAATTCAATGGCTAACAGATATGCCACTATCGAGGAACCAGTTCCTATCTGATCACTGAAGTTCAGAAGCTTTGAGCATGGTAAGTACTTGAATGGGTGACCTCACGGGAATAACACGTGCCCTTGGCATGTTTACGGTAAATTACTATCCTCCCGCGTATCCAAATCAACCGATTATGACTCTATACGAAGTACATTTTCCAATAAAGATGACGCTGATAATATGTAAATATCTTAGAAGGGCCATGCTTACACCCATGCCTCAGACTATTATGATAACCTTGATAATTGTAATAATTTAGGAGTTCGCAAGTACAGATACACAGTGGATCCCAAATAAATTCGTTATTTGATGATACACACAACCATTGCGAATGACTGATAACAACATATTAAATTAAAGGTATGGTTGTGGATCCGTCTCAGAATACAAATCAGTATTGAGAGATCATTTATCACTTGTTCATCAGTTTCCTTCTAATTAGGAGAGATGAAGATTCCTTCTACTCTTGTCTCATCCTTGGCTGTTATCCTCAACGCAATTGGTGAATATGATACAATGTTTACAAATCTGTGAAGTACGTTTTTTAAAGCCATTTCCTAATTATAATTTGTGTGACCTAATCCAAATAATATGTCAACTGCCTTTCTTGCTTTGAACTTGATCACTTTAACCTCAAAATTGTGTCTTCATTATCAACTTTCTGATTGTATCGCTCTTCTTTTTATCTTTTTTTCCTTATTTGGAATCATAATATTAAAAGTGGTCTTCAAGACCCTCAAAACAAACCTTTTTCTCCTTATCTGAAGATTTCTGCTACTTCTTGCTTGAGACCTTAAGACCAAATGAAATGTAAATATCTTGGGAAAGAATGATAGACACTCAATGGTAGATTTTATCCGATGTTAAATAAAACCCTTTTATAATCATCCGGCACTTGTTCGTATGTTTTTAATCTAATTTCAGAAGATGGAAATGCCTAAAAATTTCCCCTTATCATTGGTAGTCACCTCCAATTCTATTGGTTATTATGATCAAATGATATGCCTATTATTATTCCTGGTATATCTTCCCAAGCACTACACAAATCAGATCAAGTGCGACTCGATCTCAATCGTATCCCAATCGCTATTCTCTTCTGAGATTTATCAAATCAACGCAAAAAATCGTGAGTTTCTCATTTCCTTTCTTCTCTCCACGATCTACTCTTCATCTTCTCTCCTAAATTTAGAACTGATTCATCAAACATGAGTGATCTTGTTCCTTAACATCCTCAACCTCAATTGGATATTTTTGTTTGGAAGAAAAGATTTTGGAAAATAGAGAGTTTACATAAATATCCAGTATGTGAATGAGATTCTCGGCATAATCTCCTCTCTATTCCTTTGAATACCTCACCACTAACTCAGGAGTGAGAGGGACTTACAGTTTACGTTGGGTTCCGAATTACCAAGAGCAACAGCTACCTAATACTTGGAGAACCTAAAGAACTCTAGAGGTACCGGGCTCGCGACTCTCCGTGGCCCGCCGAAGCTCTTTCAGAGTGCGAGGCAGGAATCGAACCCACAACCAGACAGCGTGGGTTCAAAGCTTATGCCTTAGCCCCCACGACCGACTTACCACTCTTGTGAATTGCTAGTGAGATCTACCATGTTTTAAATTGAATGTATGATATATGATTTGTAAAATCCATCAGTTTATATGACTAACATGCAAATTAGTCAATAAGTCTTCGAACTATGCTTGAAATTATATTCCTAATACTTTGTGAATCCTAAAGATTCCCTGTCGCATTTATTCTTGAGTTTAAACAAGTGTCAGGTAAAACTCTTGGTTCAATCTGAAGAAACTCATGTTTACATGAAAAATGAGAACATTTTGTGATTTGTTCTGAATATGATTTTCTCATCAAATAATACTTGTTCTACAAAAATTATGTAAATTTGATACAATATAGTGTAACTTGTCAACTATGTCTATTTCACTCGGGAGCTTTTAAATGTAACAGTTTTCATTGTATTAGGCTCTACTCTCTACTATAATACATCAAATTTACATGTTCTCTAAGGAACAAATATTATCTGATGAGGAAACTATAGAAGTTTCAAAACGTTATATCAAATATAATAAATTACACTTGTCTGGAAGCTGTCGTGGACTATTGTCACCATTCTTCATATATTGTTTGAGTTGGTTTGTAATGAAAAGACACCAAGCAGTGTTTATTCATTTCCATCCCCTAAAAACGGATGTCGAAGTGCAGAAATTTATTAGCTCGTGCTGAAGAAGGCTCTTGCTTCAAAAATAACATAGGCCAACAATTCTAAGAACTCCTAAGCCCTGTAAACTGCGAGTCTATAACCCCAGCCCCAACAACCCAATGTCCTTAACCCACGAGCCCAGTAACATTCTATGCAATTACCTCAGAACCCACAACCTAATCTCCTTAATCCTTGAGCACAGTAACCAGCGAGTATATTTTTCCGGACCTCCTGAACCCGATTTCCTTAACCCCTGACCCCTGTAACCTGCGAGTCTATTACCCCAGAACCCCACAAACTAATTTCCTTAACCCTAGAGTCCAGTAACCTGATATGCAATAACCCCAGGCCCCCAAAGCCCAATTTCCTCAAACATCGAACCCAGTGACCTGCTATGCTATAAACCCTGACCCCCACCATCCAATTCCTTTCACTCGATTTTTTTCACCCCAAAGCCCGGTAACCTGCGAGTCTATATAATCAAATTATGAGCTAAGAGGCGGATGATGGACAATTATCTCAGAGACAAATCTCCCACAAATATCTCCTACAAATCTGAATCGGGCTTTTTGCATGGAACGATAACAGTAGCGGAACATCATGCCGATAAAACAGCGGTTGTTCAATCGAAACACAACGATTGAGGAAATTGGGTAAGGCCGTCGAGGGCTAAAGACTCGCAGATTACAGGGCTCTGGGATTAGGAGAATCGGGTTATGCTGATTGAGGGCTATAGATCCGCAGACTACTGATCTCGAGGGTTAAGGAAAATGGGTTGTGGAGCTCTGTGGTTATTGCATAGCAGGTAACTGTGCTCGAGGGTTAAGGAAATTGGAATGTGTGGGTCTGAGGAAATAGACTCGCAGGTTACAGGGCTTGGGGGTTAAGGAAGTCGGGTTAGGGGAGTCTTGAGAAATAGACTCGCAGGTTACTGATCCCGAGGATTGAGGAGATTGGGTTGTGGGGGTCTAGGGTTATTCCATAGCAGCCTACTAGGTTCGAGGGTTGAGGGAATTGGTTTGTCGGGTTTTGGGGTAATAGACTTGCAGGATACAGGGCTTGGGGGTTAAGGAAGTCGGGTTAGGGGGGTCTTCGGAAATAGACTCGCAGGATACTGGTCTTAAGGATTAAGGAGATTGGGTTGTAGGGGTCTGGGGTTATTGCATAGCAGCATACTGAGTCCGAGGGTTAATGAAATCGGAATGTGGGGGTCTACGGCAATAGACTCGCAGGCTACAGGGCTTGGGGGGAAAGGAAGTCGGGTTAAGGGGGTCTAGGGAAATAGTCTCGCAGGTTACTGGTCTCGAGGGTTGAGGACATTGGGTTGTTGGGGTCTGAGGTAATAGACTCGCAGGTTACACGGCTTGGGAGTTGAGAAAGTCGTGTTGTGGGGGTCTAGGGTTATAGACTCTCAGGTTCCTGGTATCCAGGATTGAGGAAATGGGGTTATAAGTTTTGGGTTCTTGCATATCAGGTTACTGTGTTCGATGGTTAAGCGGATTGGGTTTTGGCGGGTCTGGTGCTATTGAATAGCAGGTTACTGGGCTTGAGGGTTAAGGAAATTGGGAAGTGGGGGTCTTGAGTTCTATCAACATACAACAGGCTGTGATGGACATGGTTTTGCTACTTTCATTTCCTGGGCAAGTATTTTTGTAGCAAGAATGATATCCGTGAAAAGTGAAATTTATCATATTTGAATTCGCCAGATTTCGGCAAAAAAAATGGTAGAAAGAGTTTGCAATTTGGAGGTAGAGAGAAGTTCTTCTCGATGCCATCGTAATTTTTGGAAGACAAATTCTTTCGCAATGTTACGGGGTCTCTAGTACATTAAAATAACGTGTTTTTTACCCCTTCGGGTTGAAATATCTCGAAAACTGAGGGTGCTGGCACTTTTGTGATGTCGGATTCAGACTTAGCGCAGCAAAAGCCTCCGAGAAAACTAGGTTTGGCCTCTGGTTCCGGACCTGTGTCAAATTTTGTCGGCTTGTGTAATTGGTATAGTCATGGAATGGTACACATGTTCATTCGGTTTACAAGCAAAAGTCACAGTAATATAGCCTTTGTAGTAGTAGATACGTGAATGACAGGGTATCAGGAGCCATGAATGTGAAAAAGATCAATTCCCCATGGTTTCCAGAAATAGAAATATTGTAACATCAACGACCGAATGAATACCTACGTCATTAAAGACAATGCTAGAAGGCAGAATAGAATAAAGCTCGACAAGATCATGAAATTTTAACGGTAAAATGATATCGGATTCGGAAAAGTGAGGTTAACGTATGTCGGAAATCCCTCACTTGTAACTCCCGTAGCAGTCACCCAGTGAAACTTTTTTCCTCACTCGAAGCAGTGAGATGTAACAAGCGTAATGAGTAACATTTGCTAGTTATTTAGGTGACGTGTCCTCCACGGTAACAACTTGTTTTGATAACGGGAATACGACGTCTTGCGGTAGCTATCTAATCTACGAGCCATCTGCAAACAATGATTATGGAACCTAACCATTCAGCGATAGCAGAAGTAACCTCTACGTTCGTAACTGTAACATGCTAGTAAGGTTCTCACTCGTGATATGTGAACACCAAAGAAACCTGCAGAGCAATATTAGGTTAGGTGGGATAATTCTGCGCTTACACGCACTCTGCTGTATGGTAGGAACGTTCGATGATACGCTGATGGACAAGGTTAGTGGCAAGTGGGTTTTCAGAAAAATACAAAAGCTTGCTCGAAAAAATCTTTGAATGGAAGGGAAGCAAATGATGTATGCACGAGGAGATTTGATTGGTCAAATTCTATAATGGCTTTGCGAACCACTTCACCAAGAATAAGTTCTGGAGAGACTCGTTAGTGACTCAATTCGGAACGGTGTTTTTAAACAAGTGTGTAATCCGAATGTATAACGACCTGAATAGCAATTAAACTAAATGATATCTCTCCTGTTTTTACAGTGTGTAGCTCACAGTTCGAGTGCTTACCCAATGGCGCTCCTATTCCTGGCGTCCCACGTCCAGAAAGTCCTGATTCTTCCGACAGGCATACTTCTCCTGAAAGGTGTCTTCTTTCGAGCAGAACGAGTCCTTACCATCTGGTCAGTCCTCCTCCTTCTGCTGACCTCCCTCTTCGTGTAAGGTCCAGATTACCTTCTCCCAGTAATCTTCCTTCTATAGTCATTAAATATGGACTTGATCAACTAGGATTTCTTCGACTAATTTCCCGTGCTCATCCACAACATCGATTCGAAATTCGAAGGTACACTTTCCCTGCTGTTGAAGCAATTCATGTGAGAACGAGCTGTATGAATCCTGAGCCAACGCCAACTGGAGAACAATACGTATTAGCAACATCTGCAGATGACGTCGTCGCAATATTCAAGAATGCACATCTTCGTGGAATATACACCACGAGACATTACATTCAAAGACGAGTGAAAATGAACATGTACAGCGGCTTGTTTAGAGATATGACTCAAGATGAAATCAAAGCATCACCGATAGGCAGTCGTCACTCAGTCTCGCGGAATTTCAGGATAATGCACATATACGGCCTTCCTCCACGAGTCTAGTTCTAAAGAATATTGCAACTATACAATTATATTGCCCGTGGTCCAAAAAGAGACCGAAATTCCAAAAGTAGTTGTTTATTTCATCGAAGAACCAATGTGTTGCGGTTTTAATGATTCAGCTATAATAATTTACAAATATCATTGGAGCTACTCTACAGTATAAAGAAGAAGGTGCTTTCAAATCTTATCACAACCACAAGAGTAGTTGATTAGCTGCATATGATTCCGTGATGGAACACTATGGAAAGTACTTTCAATATGTAATTGCTCCTGGTAATACTCCAAGCAATAAAAGGATACCTCATAAATATTATAAACAGTTACTGATTATTTTAAATCCTTGGATTATAGTTTGTGGAACTGTCCTTTCACATTGATTCCATTATTCCACAAGTCCCTCTTTGTAAATTTGTTTGATAAACGACGAATTCCAAGACGAGCATAAATTATTGAAAAGGGAGGAAACAATATGCAGAGATAGAAAGAGATATCTATGAATTCGTTTGACACTGGTTGCTAGTCACATTTTCAGAAAAGTTGGTAACAATAAAGTTAGTCGAGAACAGTTTCCCCTCAGTTTAAAAAAAAATAATATTGCTATTCGCCCTTTATGCTATTATCCAGTCTTGTCAACATCCTCTGCAAATCATTGGCTGATTCTGCCATAACGATTTTGTCATCTGCGAACACAAGGCCACGAACTTTTACTTTACCAAAATCAACACCTTTTACGTCAGAGAGAGCCATTCTCAGACATTTGTCCATGGATGTATTGAACTTCCAAGAGGACATTATGCATTCTTGCCTTACGCCCTGCCTGATATCAAACCAATCGCTCAGTTGTCCATTCACTGTCACACTTGCTTTGCTACCATTATATATTGTTTGTACTGCTTTCAGATCAACAAACGCGCAGAAAACTTTTTTGTTCACTCTTAGGCTCTTTCTGTAATCTGTCTCAAGCTCAATATCTGATCCGCACATGATCTCTCTGGCATAAATCCACATTGAACTTCCCAAATCCTTTCCTTTGTTACTCTCATGCCTTTATTAATAAGTATTTTGGTAAAAAATTTTCCCACAGTACTCAGAAGGCTAATCGCTTTATAATTATTACAGTCGCCTGGACCACCCTTTCGCTTGTAGATTGGGACAATAATCGCCTTTCTCCAATCACTCGGAACTTTGCTATTCACAGCACACATATTCATAAATTCACACAGCCAAACAATCATGTTTCCGCCACTGAACTTGAGCATTTCAGAGGGAATACAATCCACACCAGCAGCCTTACCATTCTTTAGTTTTTTATCTACGGAAATAATGTCGTCGATACCGATTCTGCTTCCGCCATCTACATCAGAATTGTCTAACATATCCGTGTCTGTGTCGCTGTTTTTATGCTCCGCGGCTCTACCTTCATACAGCTTCTGGTAAAAATCCCGCAAAAAGTGTTTAACTCCGTCCGAATTCCATACCATTCCACCGTCAGCATACCCAATTCCGACTATCACAGTGCTTGTATTCTCTTTTCTAGTCTCCTTCACCGAATTCTAGAAAAGTTTCTTATTTCCTTCAAAATCATTTTGCATTTTCGTATCTTCTTCTGTTTTCATTTTATCCTTGCTTTCCTTTACTAGTATATTTGCTTTCCTTTTTCCATCCCTATAATCATTTATGACTCTAATCTGCAGTATCATCCATGCATCCTTCACATTTTGGTTGCCTAATTCTGTCTTTCAATCATCTTCGTGATGCCCTAAATATTTATCCAGCTTTTCACGATATACTTTTTGTATTTCTATTAATTTTTTTTCCCCTCCATCCTTGACATAGGTTGATTTTCGAAACTATGAGCTATGGATCCGATCCGCATTCAGAACCTATTATAGCCTTTGTAAATCTTACAAGTCCTCTCAGACTTTCGTCCGCTTCAACAAAGTCGATCATGCTATGGCTTCCGCTTCTGCACCAAGTATAGACGTGTATCATTTTGTGCTAACTATGTGCATGTTATAAACAAACCCTTTTCTAACAAGGAAAGTATTTCAAGTGTCCCTCACCGATTTGATTCTCCCTTAAATATGTTGAAGTACTCGAAAAACTAAGGGACACATATTTCTTCTTGTCTGCGGAGAAAGACGTTAAGGGGGTGAAACAGCCCGTCGAAAATAGGGGTCGCAAGTGTCGATCGTATAGTATTGTATATAAAAACTGAACTGATTTCGATCAAGCCTACTGGAAAAGTTTTCTCGTGATGAAAGATGAATAACGTAATTTTCTCAAAAAAAAAAGTTATGTATTGAGAGGCCAAACCACCTCTACATATTATTAAGGTTGTGCTTGAATTTTTTATTTCAATAGAAAAATTTTTTTGAATATATATTTTGCAGTTGAGACCAAAATAAAGTTTACCTGTTTCGCAATTTTTTTTTTCAAATGAATGGGGATAGCTACCCCCAAACACTTTTCATCTTGTGTCTATGATAATATATACTTTCCATACTTAAAAAAATTGTGAGATTTTTTTTATAACGATGGAAGTCAAATGGAGTCCATCCAACATGAATTACAAAATTACATGGGTGTAAACTAACCCCTAATTATGTTAAAATAGAACAATGAGTCTAAAATTGAACAAAAAAATCCGAAAAAATACGTGTTGCATACAAAAAAGCGGATAAAGATATTTAGGTATTTCAAAGCGGAAGAAAGAATTGAAGAGGGTAACCACCCCTACACCAAGATTTATTCTTCAACTTCAAAACAATATAGATACTCGTCAAAAAAATTTTTGAAACATAGTGTCCAACGGATTTTCAAATTTACCTGGTTTTTCTGCAATATATCCGCTTTTGTACCATGAATACTTAAAAAGATGAGCATATCTCGGGGAGCCTAATTGATTATGCACCAAAGACTGAAGCTCAATAATATTGTTTCTGATATGTAAATTGATATCGTAGTTTATTCAAATAAGAGAATCGGAAAAGTGACGCACATAATTTTTTCAAACTCTAAACCCAAATACATCTGAAGGTTGAATTTTTCCTGTTGTTCCTGTTGGAATAATTTAAAAATTTTGAATTTTATTGGAGGGTGCTGCTTCTTCTACTACAGTTGGGCAATGACCACTTCATGAATCAAGGAGTAAAACGCTATTTGGTCCTACATTTTGAAAATAAATATCCTCCAATGAAATCTTGAAGTGAGCTGCAAATGATAAAAGCAATCATCATTGCTTTCATAAAATTTTTAAAAGAAGTACCTAATGTAATGTTACCTGAGGTTAAATTCATTCATGGCATCTACAAAATTGCTTCGAAATGTTCCTTCAATTCAATTGCCTTCATGTTGATTGGAGTTTCTTTTATATTTAATGTTTGGAATGTATAGAGCAGTGAATTTATGGCATTCAAAGGATTCAAACATTGAAAATAAACTTCAAAAATGATGCGTAGAAGATCTAATTAGAAGGGTTAATAATTCGAAATAATTTGGGGGTAGTAACCCTCTGCAATGCTGTTTTCCTCTCTTTTTATTCATATTGGATGGACTCCATTTTACCTTCATCGTTTTAAAACAAATTTTACAATTTTTTTATGTATGGAAAATATATATTATCATAGACACAAGATGGAAAGTGTTTAGGGATAGCCACCCCGATTAATTTAGAAAAATTGTTTTTGGCGAAACAAGCAAACTTTATTCTTGTCTCAACTGCAAAATTCATATTTTTCAAATTTTTTCTATTGAATTTGAAAATTTCCAGCACAACCTTAATAATATGTAGGGGTGGTTTACCCCCTCGATATATATTTTTGATGTTAAGAAAATTACGGTATTCATCTTTCATCACGAGGAAACTTTCCAGTAGGTTTGATCGAAATCAATTTAGTTTTTATACACAATACTATAAGATCGACACTTGCGACCCCTATTTTCGAGGAGAATCAAATCGGCGAGGGACACCTGAAAGACTTTCCTTGCAAGCACAAAGTGATCAATTTATCTCTATTAACATTCGTTTTCGGGTCTTCCAAATGACCAAGTACTCTGTCAGTACCTTCGCGTTGCACAGCAATCCAACCGTTCATGTCTCCGCGTAATATTATTCTTTCCCCTGAAACACATGTTTCTCTTATATCATTCAACGAACCCAGAAGGTGTCTTCTGCCTCTTTGCTGTCACCATCAACAGGAGCGTAACATGCTACAATAAACAGTCTTCTATCAAAAATAACATTTTACTTGATTATGGAATCATTCCCTTTGAGGATTTGTCTTGCAAATTTATCTTTGTGGTAGGAATATAAGATAATAAAGTCTCAGTTGTGGAAGAATTTCTCTTCGTTGGAAGTTCATCTATGGAGTCAAAAGTTGAAGAGTGTAAGCAATTCTTTCTTTCGGTTCAGAAAACATCATTTGACCTGAAATTCATGTAGTTCACCGGAAATTCCCCTTTTTAGATACCTAATTATTATTTTTTTTTTAAGTTCAAATTTTCCGGTTATGACTCATTATTTCAGTTCAAAATTCATCTTCTTGGTTGAACATTTAAAAAATTGTATGGTAATGTCAATTACTTCGAATTAGGTAATGGAAATATTTTTAATAAAAAATGACGCTAATGCTATGCAAATATTTCGAAAGAGCAAGCCTTGCTCCATGAGATACACAGTTAATCTCAGATAAATTCCTTATCTCATGATCCATAAAAATTATGCGAATGACTGATAACAACACATAAAATTGTGGGTGTTTTTTTTTGGATCTGCCATGGAATGCAAATCGGTATTAAGAAATTATCCGTCACTTGTTCATCAGTATTTCACATAATTGGGAGGATAATTGGGGGTTATCCTCATTTCTATTGGTAATGATAAAAACATGATTTTTTAGGATACTTTATGTTTGTTTCCCCAAAAAGTTTTCCATTTTCCTATGCTCATTTTCTTCTTTTCCACTCCTCTCCCTAATTTGGAAATATAATATTTGAAATGTCCCTCAAGGCCCCTATCCTGAACCTTTTCATTTCTCTCTAAAGTTCTCTGCTACTACTTTCTTTAGACCTATTTTTTAAACTTTTTCTTCATACCTTCCATTTTTAATATACTTTTCTTCGTCCTTCCCCTACCTTTCTCTTCTTCATTCGTTAATTTTTTTTTACTCTCTCTAACAATCAGATAAATTACCTTCTTCGTCTAACATTCTCCACTCTTGATCAACTATTCTAGTCCCGCCTTTCACCTTATACTGCTCTAAACTTGTTCCTACATTTAATACTCCCTGCCTACTTGTCAGAACTTCCATTATCTTTCTCGTTTTCCCATAGAATTACTCATTCATCTATCTTCTTATTTTCCACCTGTATTTTTGACATTAATTACCTATTATGACAACATTCTATTCCCACGTAGCTACTATCTTTTTTCCTCTCGTTTCTACTAATGGCGTGAAATACCAAGACAAAAACTTTCAAGGTCAGGTCTCTGGAGGACCGAAACAGGAACCTTTCTTCTGGATCCTTCAGAGATCCCATCGAAAAATTAGCAGTCTGCGAGAAAACTCAGAAGAGTTTTCTTGTGTTTCCTGATGCACGGTAAAATTATGCTGAGTTAAATGTTGTGCCTGATGCCTATGCAGGATTCGTAGCAGCGAATAAGTGATATGTCATGCTATAAAGCGTTGCACGATAGAGTCAGACAGATTTCAAGAATCCAAATTGATAGAGATGGACAAAACCCGAACGAAACAAAACGTTTCCCTGTTCAGATTTCTAATGAATCCTAATGGTTCGGATCGGAATCCTCAGTCCAGATGTCGTTACGGCAATTGCTGGTTTAGAACCTTAAAATGTTGGATCCATACGGATCTAGCACATCTCTGATTCCTAGGCACCTGAATCTTTCCGAAGCTTGTTGCACAGCATCATCACCCTCTGCTTTGATTCTTTTTCCCAAATTACTACCTTGAAATCTTCAGTCATATATTTTTGCCGCTCCTATTCTCCAGTCAATAGACATTGTTGAAAAAAAAATCAAAGTCTGGCGTGAGTCAGCAAGGAAAGGGCGCTACTTAGAATAAGGGTCAGGCAAATAGAGGATATCACCTTTTGAATAAATCACAAGAAGCTCTCATGCCCTAATAGGCCCAAAAAAATGTTGAAAATCACCCCGAAAAATTAGAGCAGATGTAACCCCCGGAAGCTACGATCACGATGGCTCTACCAGAAACATCGATCCTGACGCAACTGGAAGTAATAAGGCATCCGGATCGTAACTTCCACAATACCGAAGGTGATCGTTCTGGGAAATCAAATCATTACAAAGAAAACCAAGCACAAACCAGGAGACCCCACTCACCGACCCTGCAAAAGGCAGTGGAGCTCAAATCCTCGGCCGCCCGCCACCGAGTGCCGACGAAGAACAGCTTGCAGGCAGTAGGCAGAACCGACACTGACTGCTGGAGAGAAACAAGCACTAGCCCCGGGTAGGAGAGCACGCGAACGCCGGCCTCTTAACTCCTGTCGTTTAATACGGGGAAAACTCAAAACTAGAGGGAACCTGTGAAGGACACAAAACCGCGAAATCGTAGCTGCAAATCCAATCTAAATTCGACTGCCAAGGGAAACAGCAACATCAGATAAATTTTAAACAGGCATAATTAGAAGCTTGACTAGGCATGTAAGTCCTGTATGTAACATGCGGTTCTTATTGTATCAAGCTGCTTTTAGAGGTTGATAATTGCGGAAGCTGTTTTGTGATATGTTGTGACATACAGACGCACGTCACAAGAAATTGTGTCAAAATAACGTTCGGCATATGCTGCGAGTAGAACACTATAATTCATTAGCGCTCACGCCATATAGTCATTCTATCTGAGAGGTTGATTATGGATGAAAGCCAACATATTTCTGTCTTCTTCTTCATTCACGTAAAAGAGAGGCGAAGACATGTTTACTTTCCTCCAAGTTTAACTTTTTGACAGTGTTCCTACGCGAAGCCTAATTGAATAACTTAAGATCGCAAAAGAACCAGCCTTGAAGCTTGTATGAGCATGTGATTTATGGTTTCTGCTCCTGTAATTTTGTCTATCTCATGTCCATGCTCAATTGAGTAATAAAGAACTTATCCTCTTGTAAACGAGCAGATAAGGCGCAAGTTACGGTGTGAGTATGGGACAAAGTATAAAAATGATAATCCTTTTTTGTTGTAGAGTTGAGTACACAATTCGAGTTTTTACCAAATGGCGCTCCTATTCCTGGCGTTCCACGTTTGAGAACTCCTGATTCTTTCGACAGATATCATTCTCCTGACAGACATGATTCTCCCGAAAGGTGTCTCCCTCTGACCAGGAGAAGGGATGATCCATTGGCTAGGCCTCCTTCTCCTGTTGAACCTCCTGTACGTGACAGGTCTAGATCACCCTCTCCTAGGCATCTTCCATCTGCCATTATCAAGAATGGACTTTCAGATGTCGAATCTATCCAGCTCATCCCTCTTAAGAAACCAAACCAACGATTCAACGTTCGGAGATATAATTTTCCTGCTAATAAACCAATACATTTGAAAACAAATCGTCATGCCCCTGAGACCTTGCCAACTGGAGAACGATATGTTGTGGCAACAATGACAGGTGACGTTATTGCTATATTCGAGAATAAATTCCTCCGTGCAATGTACAAATTTGGTACTAATGAGCGAGTGAAAATAAACATACGCAGCGGTGTGGTGAGAGATATGACCCTAGATGAAACCAGTGCATGTCCAATAGGCACACGTAATCCTATCTCAAGAAATTTCGGAATAGTGCAAGGAAACAGCCTTTCCTCGCATGATTAGTTCCATTTGGAAAATATGCAGAAGTATGATATGTTATATGTATAGTCCAAAGTAAGAACACAACGTTGCAAGTAACATGTTGTTAGTAATATATATATATATATATAAATTAAAGTTTGGTTGAACAACCAACGCAAGGCCCACCTGGGAGCAACTGTCATTCACAGAATGGCACCAGCTCCCAGTCGAACCGCGGTTAAATACACCTATGGTCACGTGTCACAACCGTGGGATGAGTGACCACATGTGCGACAAAATCACAACGACGGGCCGGCAAAACCTTCGTGTGTCTTAAGCACAC
>WSXT02169301.1:0-23231 GCA_011762715.2 Neuroterus valhalla | reverse complement strand
AGAATGTATTCGTTAAAGCCGGAGAAGCTTTAACAAAAGAGAATTCACACTCATCGAATTAAAGTAGTCGACATTTAACTTTTGAGTTAAACAAGCTTTACATAAAACTGTAGGAAGGTACAAAGGTCAAGCGCGTAGCGCGAGGTGAAACTACCATCGAGCGCGAAGCGCGAGATCCGAAAAGTGCGCGCCGCAGGCGCGCTCAAACTTGCGAGCGAAGCGAGCCGCGCACGAAGCGCGCGATGAGAATGTACCCGCGCAGCGGGCAGATTTTTTATGAGTACAATATCCGAATAAACAGCTGGAATATATACCAAAATAGTTCAATCTTCAAGCAAAACAGAAAAAATTCATTATTCGGAAAGATCAAGTACAAATCGAAAATATAAATTTTGATCCTGAGTCATTAGTTACATTTTCAGTTGCAGAAAAATAATTCTGAATGAATAAATAATCCATTGAGAAGAAACGGAATTTCGGGTAGAAAAATGAATTCTAAACAAAGTTGTCAAACTTTCAACCAATTAGTTGAAATTGAAAGAAAAAGTTGATTTTTTCAACAAAAATGAACGACTTCCCAGCAAAATGATGAAGTCTTTGATTGAACATCTCGAATCCGAGTGAAACAGTCAAAAAGGTAAAAGGTTAATTCCTTGATGAATGGGAGAAAATAGAATTGTCAAACATATCCTCTCATTCTCTTATTATTTTACCTACAAGTTACACTTCCAACTTGCATGAAAGATTATTCGTAAAGAAGTCGTTCAATTAAGGATATTAGAAACATTACCGGCTAAACGTGCTTTTACTAACACTCACACATGATTTACATTGCGGGTTTGCGTACTGCGCAGCAGGATCTGAGCGTTTGAGAGTGAGGTAGATTAGAGTAAAAGAAAGGGTGCAGTATCTTTTGCAATCAAACCGAACAAGAAACTTAGTTGGTTAGCTGGGATCTCGTAAAATTAGCTGTAAAAGTGGTGGTGTCAACTGCATTTTGAGTTGTATGATCTCAAAAAATAAGTGTTAGGAACCAGTGCGCACAGATAGCTGTTAACTTGTATGTCAACAATTTCAATAATAATTCCAAATTTTCGAATATTAATATTAATCATAATATAATTCTTTCGTATAATTCGATAGTTTGGCTCCTTTATCTACATGGAAATTCCAATCCCTACCTTAGAATATACTGCGTACCCAGAGTAACATACCGTATCAATCAGAAAATAATTACATATTATTCTCTGATAAACTAAAAAATAACATCTTGAAGCTATCACCTGATGAGACGGGAGCGAACAAGAACAACTGTGAAGTTAGCTCGCCATCTCAGCTCCGTTCTCACGAGTGGAGAACCGTCAGCCTGAAAGAGGGGGGTCGTAAAACAACGTCCGTGATTCGTGCGCACGTACACCTGACGCTGCTGCAATCGAGGCTCTCAACATGTAAGAGCAGAGCTGTGATCACGAGATAACTTCAGAGTTGTACTATTTCGCTTACTGCTGATGAAGAAAGTGGTTCTCCATCAGGAAGTTGCAAAGACATGAACAATACATTCAATATAGAAGGAAGTACCTGAAATCAAAAAGTGCCGGACAATCCTTGAGGCAGAAGAACAATAGGATAGAAGAATGGGAGAATATGAATGTAATTAGGAAGTCTTAACTTGATCTCCGTAATTGATACAATGACTTGTCGGAGTGTCTAGACTTTCAAAATACTGTCAAAGCCGACATGACCTTGCGGATTTGGGTTTGAGTTCTCTTCGTGGCCATAAAAATTCGGAGTATTCCTCCCACATGGCTTAGGTTACACATGACTAATTAGCATGCAGGTAGTCTTGATCAGATGACTACACGAAAGTCGTGATGAAGAGGACTACGCGCGAAATCGTCAAATGCGTATCAAATGAATAATCCCGGAACGTGTCTTGGGCCAGAAAAACAATAAAGGTGTTTCTTGTATGGGACTTGAATGAATTGTATTTGTCTAATCAACTTCCAAGAGGATTCTTTCTTTCTTAGAAGCAAATTAACATTCCTCTTTAATAGCTAATCGTTGAAAGTAAATTATTCCTACCACGCATCCTCGCCTCCCTATAAATTATTGGAATACTCAGTGGAGAAAATATTACTTTGAAACAGAAAAAGCCTCATGCTAATCCTGATTTTATTGTGGATGAGTTCAATATCATCCAACCGCAACGTGGTTTTATGATGCTATTCTGATGGAAAGGGGCGTTAAAAGCACTTGTTGGAACTTGGTCAATTTTCGCACTTTGCAGAAGCTCCAATCTTATTCATCCAATACTCGAATTGGAAAAACCTTGGGTTCATTTTTTCGGATAATAAGCGACAGAATGTTGCGAGACTTAGCCAACCATCAACCCTGAAACTTTGAAAACACAGATATAAGGAAACTTTGTCCTTTAACAATTTTATTCAAATTTCTTCGAATTTGGAGCTTTGTGCTATTCGAATATTTCTGCCACATGCGATGATCAATTGTGCTTCTAGTTATACTCAGAATTTGTTGTTATTTTCGGAATTTCCTTCGGATAATTTTTGGTGCGTCAGATGTTTCAATCTTTCGAATCTCCTACCTCTGCAAATAAGCCGGACTACCCGGAGCCTATATTATTATGTTAATGTTTCTTTGTGGCAATTCTTTTGAATCTGAATACTTAGGTAGACACTTTCTTCAGATAGTAATATTACAGAAATACAAAAATGAATCGCAGTATTTTGTACTAGCCTATAGACCTTTTTCTCCATAAGCCTGCGACATGATGTCCCACGATAAATATGGGGTGAACCGAGGATTATAGGGTATTGTTTGCGGATTACTGATTTCTATTCTCAAACGCAAGGTAATCCTTGGATGAGTTCCTAAAAAAAAAAAAATTCTACAACTGATGTGAGTATTTCCATTTAGTTCTGCCTGTTGTTTATTGGAAGATTGATTTCATATTCTTCACAAAACTTAAGCAATGCTCGATGAGGAGCATCACTTGTCTGTTCTGACCACAATGCTCAAAATTAATTATCTCCTCAATTTCCGAAACATTCTTCTGAATGTTCAATGACTACTCTATGAACGCTGATAATTTTTGAAGTTATCGAAACAGATCCTCCTTCCGAATGTTTTGTTCGTTTGGTTTCGTGACTGCTTTCGCTTTTGATTACTTCATCTTCCTTTTGAACTATATTAGAATAAGGAGAAGAAGTTTCTGCAATTGTTAGAACAACTTGAAGGTTCTTCGTTTCAGAAAGCATCCTAGATATTTTCTTTTCTCAACAGACGCGTCTGAATCACAGTGGTCTGAAATGCCCAAAAAGTTGGTCAAAACCTCAAAAAAAAAAAAAAAAAAATTTTTGGAGAGACGTTGTATATGGTAGTCGGTAAACGAGGTTCCTCCGCATTAATTCCTCGAATAGCAAATAGATAGGTTGTCCAGGAGATTCGTAATAGCGTTTGAAAGTCACCCTTGTTACATCATGCCCCATGCAACGTGCAACGTGCTCCAAAAAGTTATGTCTCTGCGAGACTGCGTTGTTCTCAGATTTCTAATTCAAGTAAAGATCTTATTGTCTAGAAAATCAAAAATTCAGGTGCGACATTCCGCGATTCCCGATGCAATCGATTTGTTTGTCTCTGAACGCCCAAAAAGTTGGTCAAAACCTGAAGACTTATTTTTTCGACGGTAAAATTATCCCACTTGTGGGTTTTTAGGGTCACTGATTTCAAATTTGAATTCAGATTTTACAAAAACAAAATGGCGTAGACTTCTTGAAAATTGTGATTAGATTCGCATGAAACTTGGTACCCATATGTTTTGGGGTCGCTGATTTCAACTTTGAAGTCAGATTTTTCAGAAACAAAATGACAGCTTCAATATGGCAGCGACAATAGAGAACAGGACAGACTGACTGGCCAAGTCTTATGATGTCTTCAGATCCTCTTATTACAAGTTTCCGAAAGAATTTGCAACACGAAAAAAGTAATAAAATATCTGGAGAATCGATTAGACTTTTGTCGACCCCGACAATTGTTAATCGGCAAATACACGACTCTGATGATTCTGGCACTGTTACTTTCTCAAATTCAGATGAGGATGTAGTATGGAAATAAAAGCGATACAGAAGAGCAATAGGCGCCTTTTTTGTAGCCATTCCTCGTTTTTTTGTTCGTTATTGTTATACATTTATTGTAAATTACAATGAGAAACATCAAGAGGCTACAACACGGTTTCGCAGCCACAATTTCATTTTTGAAATCTGACTCCGAAATTGGAATTAGAGATCCCGAAAACCCACTTATACCAAATTTTATGCAAATTTGATTGATATTTTTGGAAAAAATTCGTCATTTTGTAGCCAACATTTTGTTTCTGAAAAATCTGACTTCAAATTTGAAATCAGCGACCCCAAAATATATGTATATTAGGTCTCATGTGAATCGAATCACGATCTCGCTTTTTTTTCTGTCCATGCACAGTGGTTGAAGATCCCAAATTCGTGGCCAAAACTAAAAAAATTAATATATATGACTTCTTCAGTACTTATACCGCGTTTTTTGGGACACTATTTCAAAAATGATATTAGAAATTCAAAATTCAAAATATCGGATTAAAAATGGCGGAAACTTTTCCAAAAATGTCCTATTTTTCCCACGAAAAGAAGTTCAAAGGGGTTTTCCGGGTCGCTGATCCAAAATGGGCGGACCCAAAATGGCAGACAATTCTCCAAAATTTCCTATTGTTTTTCACAAAAAGAAGTAGAAAAGGCTTTTCTGGGTCGCTTATTTAAAAAAATGATCTCTCAAATTCGAAACTCAAAATGTTTGACTAAAAATTGCGTACATTTTAAGCTCAGGACAACCATTCTCAAAGCCTCTGGCGAGGGTTGATAAATAGTAAAAGAATCAGCTGATATACCGAGAAACTTCGTCCCTAAAGTCATGATCTCATTTTCAAGATTCAGGTCCTTAAAGGATTTCACATATTCGAAAATTTTGAGACGTTTCCATTTCACTACCCGCATCCTGAATCCTGTCAATAACGGAGTAAAAAATGAGTTGCCTTATTTCCCAGTTTATAAAATTTTTACGCCGAATATCCGAAGTTTTTATTCTGAAGTCGCTTTTCTTTCACAATGTTTTCGTTACATTTATTACTGTTATATATATTTATTGTTTCTATATTTATAGGATTGATGAGCTATAGCGCGGGGAACACTCCTACGCAGTTGTAGAAAAAGCGCATTTATCTCTACGGGGGCAGCTCGGGGCAGCTTTTGGTAAAGGAATTAAAAAGTTGATACTTTTTCGCGATCAAAACGAAAATTCCTGAGCTGAAAAACTTCGAATTTTGTGGTTCTGCCCAGCTCTTTGGGATCTTGAACCCCTGTGCCACGGTCAACTTGAACATTTTTTTATCTTTTTAGCATGGTATCTCTAATTCTTTGCTGCTTTTGTTTGTCCTGTACAAGAGCTCACAATATAAGACTGACTCAATTCAAAATTTTTGGTGGTTTTGAGAATCCGAAAAGAACTTCCTCGTTCTAGGATAACCCTGGATTAATTGGCTGCAAATTTGATTCATTCTGGTTTCTTAACGTAATCAAATAGGGTTTGACTCCAAGGTTTCACTTTTTTTGAGCGACTAATTTCGTAAGTTACCAATCATTCCTGGAGGAGCTCAAGATTCATGAAGATGATTGTAAGTAAAAATGTAATATGAGCCATCTCTTATACCCACATCAGTACATCAGAAGGAGCATCAGCTCAGAGGAAACGCTCATTATACAGAAGCCAGAACCGTCGTATCGCTAATGACCGTGGCGCACTCGTTGGTTCGAAGTAACATCAACATAGCCAGGAGACTTCTCAGAGAATCATTAATAATAGATGCAGCATACACCTCAGGAGGTGAGTGTTGTCTTCTCTTTCTCCTTCGGGGCTGCGTATCTTGGTTTGAGGCCTGGTTGAGGATCCCCAAGTATATTTAACCATCCTTCAATTCTTTATCCAACAACCGAACTGGCAAAGCAGTGACGCTCTCAGTGAGACGTCGAAGGACTGAATATACAGTGTAAACTGTATAGTGCCATCTTCTACTGTCTTGCACTACGCAGTACGCGAACCCGCAACGTAGGTCGTGCGTTAGTGCTAGGAGCCCTTAATAATTTGCGTTACCAATTTTGGGTTCTTTCTACCCCTCCGCCCTCTCTCTTTCCTTGTTGAAAACCGTAGTTGATTCTTCACCTCCATTCCCCTATTTTTTCGCAAGTAGTTTAAACTACAAAGGAATATTCTCAACCAACAAGATCAATTTCCTACCAGAAGACAAACTCTCAACAAAGTACGAACAAGATACCAATTTTTAACCAGTGAATTCCGAAAAAAATATAAAATTCTAACAAAATGTTGGATATGTGTCTTTATTAATTTCTGACACGATTCATAAAATTTGAAAAAGAAGAAACGAATCATTTACGGAAATTTTGATTTCAAACTAAAGAATATGACTTTGAAGAAGATGGTTCATTTTGTATCGAAAACTCAAATTCTAAATGAGCAGTTCAATTTCCATCGAAGAATTGACTTTGCTTCCCCTCATAGTTGGATTTTGCACTGGAAAATATGGAAAATTGAAAAAAGCGATAATTCACAACAAAATTGTTGATTTTTGAACTAAAATTATGAATCACCAGCTAAGAAAAATGAATTTTTCTCAGAGCAGTGCAGCTTCAAACCAAGTGTTTGATTTCTCAATTTAAGAAAATAGGTCTTGAAGATAAATGAATGCTTGATCATAAACTTGATATATAAGAGTAGGAAAATTCTAAGGGAAGATAAAGGGGGAGAAAATGATTCTTGGACCAGTATTCGTCATAACTGCCATCTTAAATAATTATGTTGAATAACCTGGTCGAAAGAATAACATCTTTCACTCTAACGTATATGGAAATGTCGATGAGAGAATTTGATAGTATTCAAGGGGAAACTGTAGAGAGAGGAGTCGGCGGGAGAGAAAAAAGAAATGAAGGATGAATGAAGAAAATGGAAAAGAAGAACAGTAATGCGAAATAACACAGGAGAAAAAAGAAAGAGTATGATGCATTATGCGATACAAGAAAAGAGAGCAGGATGAAAAGTTTGAAGGGGAGGTGAAAAAGGCTAACACGCGGAGGGAGGAGTATAGAAAAGAGTAAATAGAAAAGGAAGAGAATAGAAAAAGTTAATCTAAGGATGGGAATCGTAGAAAGGGAAAAACATTTCATAGGTGTATCAAGAGGAGTATAGGAAAAACCACCAAAAGGAGGAGAAGAGAGAAGGTAAAATGATGGAGAGAGAATATTACAAGGAAAGAAATAGAGAGATCGATAAACTTATTGAACGAGGAAATAATTGTTTGAATGGTTCCTCCATAAAGTTTGGGAATATAGGGATAAGGAATTGAAAGAAAGGGTATGGAGAAGAAAGAGGTGATGTCAATGGTACCAGAGAGGTGCTAGAAGGAAGAAGAGGGGAAGAAGGTTGCTATATTCTTTATGCAATAAATTATCTGAATCATAAAGGAATTGGAAGAGAAAAAGAGGGCATGATAGCAAGTTTTGTGGATCTCAAGGTTACGTTCCACTCATTAGACAAAGAAAGGTTAGGTAAAGCTATGGAAAAAAGGCATGAAAGAAGGTTCGAGGAAAAGAGTATCTGAGATATTTAGAGAAGCAAAATGTAAGTTAGGGAGGGGGATCAAATATGAGATAGTTTTTGATAAGCCAGAGGTGTGAGGAAGGGTTATCTTCTATGCTCACTTATATTTAATATATAGATTCCGGATTCGGAGGAGAAGAGGAAGAAAAGAGGATGGGGGCCGCATGGATCGAAAATGAAAAAATACTCAATAAAAATGTGCGGTTGGTATAGTACTTATAGCGGAGAGTGAGCAAAAAAAAAAGAGGTGTAATCACAGGATTGGAGAAAGACCTAGATAGGAAAACACTAAGGGTCAAGCAGGAAGGATAAAATGAGGATGGCCAAAAGAAAAATTCGAAAAGTTAGAAAAGAGTAAAGCAGCGATGGTGATGCCAATGATATGGTGAATGAGCAAGAGAAGGTTTGAAGAAAATTAGGAGGAGCGGATGAGGTTGTTGGACACGCTAGCAAGGCCCATATTGAGCTAAAGGCAGAAAGAAGGGAGTTGGAAATCGAAGAGAAACTGAGAAAGGGAAAGGGATGGAAGTTTGCGAGAGAGTGTTACAAAGAGTGGAAGGAAAGCAAGGAGGGAAGTAGAGTTAACTCATTGGGAAGAAGGAAGAAAAAAGTTGTCTAAGAGACCGTGATATAGGAACGGAAGGAAAAAGAGGCTATGAGGAAGTGGAATAAGAGATAAGAGAATGCAAGTAGTAGACACATGGCGGAGGATAGGGAGATCAAATACTATGAATGGTATAAAGTTATGAGAGAAGGGATTGCTCAAATATATGGAAGCGATTGAAGCGGGAGGAACAGAACAAAAATCGCTAGTTAGAGACTAGGAATGAAGGTAAAGATACAATGTATTGAGAGAAAGTTGCGAAAATAGGCAGCTTAGGTGAATGGGTAGATGAGACATGGAAGCATGTATAAAGGATATAATGATTAGTTCTATGAGAGGAATAAAGAGGAGAGGAGATTCGAAGAGAATATGTGAAGGATTTCAGAGGAAAAGGGACTGGGAGAAGAATAAAAGAAGGTGGAAGGAGGCTCTAAGAGAGTAAAAGAGGAGGAATGAAGGAGTGGAAAGGAGTGCGAATTTCGAGGTGTATAGACTTCAAACTTTTTCTGCTCTGTGAGAGAGATATATGCTTTTATCAGAACAAACTGGAATGCAAAATTAAAGCTTTCAACTGTTAGTACAGTCAATCTGTCAAATTTTGAGGAAAAAATACCACAAAGCCTCTTTTTGCGTAAATCACTAGAAGAGCATTCAAAAAGCTCAACCTGAAAAATACGGGATCGTTCAGGGGCGGGTTTTTGAGAAAACGCAAAAAGTTTTTGGATTTGATACATCTCGCAAATTAATAGATGGCAATTAATGGATGCAATTAATAGATAGCGCTAAAGTACCAAAAGAGTGTTTTCTTGCTTTTGGGCACAGAAAAAAATTTTATCGCAAAACTGTAAAAAAAAAAGTTGTTTGTCTTAGGAAAACCTACAAAATTCAAATACAATTTTTTTCTTTCACAACTTATTGTTCACAAGTTATACCGAAATAAAGAAAAGGCGTCAAAGAAAGAAGTTAGCAATACTATGCAAATTTCATTGACATTGTCGAATAACTGTTTGTTTTTGTAATAAAATACAAATTGGCATGGACGGAGCATTTTTTCTTTTTACTAAGCCAAGATTCCATGTGATAATAAACACACGTATATTCCATGGTGCACGCTCAACAACAATTATCAGCACATTTTTGTACAGCTTGTTTGATATAAAATTTTAGAAACCTTCTTAAATCACGTTTAATACTGGAGTTAGCATAGTTTTGGAAAAAATTTATAATAATGAATATTAATTCATAGTAACAAGTTATCATAATAAGGAATAATTTGGAAGTCGAACTTACAAAAAATCAGTAATTCAGCCTGTAGTAATGATTTATTATGTATCCACACTAACGTTGCCCTCGTCAACAACGATGAGAAATCTACGGTGACAAGTTTGCCACGCTATAACTCGTGAACGGTACGTGGGAAAAAAAAATTCTCATTTATATTTTGTATGTTTTTTTTATGACGAAAAACCTTTTCATTGACAATTTTGCGATTAAACAATTTTTTCTGTGCCAAAAAGCGAGAAAAATCTTTTTTGGTACTTTAGCGCCATCTATTAATTGCACTTTTCATCGCAGCATGGCAAACCAATAGAAAATATTGTACAAAACATTGTCCTTAACAATTTTTGGTTCGACAAATTTTCCTCAAAACCTGCCATTTCCAAGATATATCAAATCCAAAAACTTTTTGGGTTTTCTTAAAAGCTCGCCCCTGAACGATCCCGCATTTTTCAGATTTAGCTTTGTAATGCTCTTCTAGTAATTTCTGCGAAGAAATATTTTCTTGTATTTTTTTCTAAAAACGGCCTTTTTTGTGAAAGATTGAGTGTACTATGTACTTTTTTGTACTATTAAGCCATAATCCCTTTCGGGGTAAGCGTAATTTGTTAAGAGTTGTATTTGGTTGAGTTGAATACACAGGAGGACACTAGTCTCTCGCCAACATGCCAACAGCACGCAATATTCCCGGACAGACACCCATCCAAGTACTAATCGCGCCCAACGCTGCTTAACTTCATTGATCATACGAGAATTGGTTTTTTGAGCGTGGCATAGGCAGAAAATCATCTGTTGAGGATTGAATTATCCGGATGATACCCAGTACTATTTGGTCAAATTGGACTGTCTGAAAAATCATCATTTACTTTAATTTTTCAATATATTCAAATTAATCAAATATTGAATTTCTTTAATAGTTTTTTTTAAGCTGATTTAAGGATTGTATTTTGGATCTTGCAGAAAGTGCAACCATCCGGTCACCGTAAAGAAAAACTGTGAGAAGATCAACATGTTCTCCGCCTCTAGCACTTAGGAGACGTGAATATAAGAGGCACAGCTATAGGAAACATCACCCACCGCTCACCACTACGATGTTACGTGCAGTGCCGCCTGCCGAAACTCTAACGATAAGTAAAAGCATTGTTGTAATTGGGAGGTAACATCCCACCTGAACCTTATGAACGATGACGTCAGCGTCACTTGTTGTCTTGACAACTTCCGTGTCCATTTCCACCTGGACCCCTGCATCAATAACATGTTAATGTTGAAAGAAGATTAGAGGAGTAGCCACAAGTTAAAGTCGTGTACATTAATTTTATCCATTCCAGTCTTAAAGACATCGAATAATATAATCAGACAAAAACTCTGGCCACCGAATTCTAACAGGGTTAAAAAAAATTGATCCAAGCTAGGCTTACCAAGTAGTATCATCCAGTCGTAGACGAAAGACGCTAATGACGAAGGGTGAAGATGTGGCTATTGACGCTAACTAGATCACAGCAAGAGCAATGTTCGTGGCTATCATGGAGATGCAAAATGATGCAACCTAGCCGCGAAGAAGGTTAAAAATGTCGTCGCGATTAGTTCGTGCTAAGAAGAGAGGATATTTGCGAGCCTTGGAGATGATTTACCTTACAACTAACAATATCCCTTCTTATGACGCTGGCGGATTTATTAGTTCTCTCCTCGGGGGTGTGCGCAGGGCAGCACCTTTGATGGGAGCGAGTGCTCCGGGCACGAACCCGGCACCTCATTACCTGATAATTTACTACACGAGTAATTAACTGGGCACACAAATGGTGCCGTGGCACAGGTATACCCAACCGTGCCGAGCCGAGCCGGTACCGGGCCATATATCAGTAGGACTCTGTCGTTCTGATCTATTTACCCATTTATTTCCACGCAACATACTCGCTCGCTGAGAACTAAGGAGGTTTATTGCCTCTGGTGTAAGGATGCAAGATGCAGGTGGTTTAATAGGATGGTTAATCAATCGAACTTGAAACATTGATAAACACTCTTTTGATTGCACAATAAAAGATGTCCGATGTACAAAGTATGCTTCAACCAATTCGAGGGCTTGGGAACCTAATCCGCATAAGACGTTTAATGTGTATCACTATTTTTTGTTTGCAACACCTACCTCAAAAGTAGGCCTTTTAGTTCAGTTTAGTTAGAGATAGGCTTCTTCTCATATTCAGCTGAACCATCCGCGGAGAATCAGACTTCCCAGCTAACCTTTTACTGCTCTGCATGTTTTATCAGTTATCACATGTTACAAATGGGAAATTCACTAGCTTGTTACATTTCTACTATGACCTGTCAGAGTTAATACCATGGAAGGTAACATTTGCCATCTCAGAATAGTCACATTCCGGTAACATTAGTCGAGGCTGACTTGTAGTTATAATGGCTGCCACAAGATGTCGCATCTCTGGTCTCACCACCACTTGTGACCGCTGAGAAAACGTTGCTACCAGAATAACAGCTCAAGCCGACGACTATCTCGGAATCTCGGATTACCAAATTGACGATTCGGAATGGTGTTGCGCGCGCAAGTTGGAGAGAGCGCGGTCCATATGCGTCACCGACTCCGCCATTTTCCACAAAGCACACGCTTGAGCCTAAAACGTTACCGAGTTCAGTTATTACTGTTATTACGTTATATAATTGTGGAATGGCTTTTGATTTTCAAAGTGTTTTATACAGTCAAGTTCTCCTGCTGTGACTTGTATCAGAAACATTGGTAAGTATCTATTTCACTTGGTGTAGAAGTCTCGGAGCCTCATGGCATAATCAGGATCAAATACTTACCTAGAGCTGATGAAGAGCCGGTGATGCAGGCAACAGTTCATCGAGGTTTGACTGTCTAAGATGGCCGCTTCAATGAAAAAAAAATACGTTTTGATTAAAAGAGACATCAGATTTGATTCTTAGAGATAGCCATTTCTCTCAACCCATAAGATGTATTTCTGACCAAATGGTCGGATATCCAAACATGAAGATCAAAATTCAACCAAAAACTTTTTGCATCTCCAACTGCATCGTTCCATTTGAGAGTCTATCTAAAAGATTAAAATTCTTGGAATAACCGACAAATTAATGACTAAAAAATACAGCTATACTAAAATAGTTGGATTGGGATGAAAACAATTGAATAAGTAAACGAAGAACTGTTTTTTCATAACACGTGCAACGAAAATTCGACTTTCGCCGCCTCTCCAGCGATGCGAATATGGCGGATTACTGACGAGATTTGCCACCAGTGGCAAATAGAAATCAGCTGGAGCGGCGAAAGTAAGTCAGCTGGAGCGGAGAAAGTGAATCAGCTGTCACATGTTGTCAACCATAACCTTAAAACCCTCATTTTTCTTATTCCGCTATCACTCAAGAGTCTCCAAAGGTCGAGTTTTCGATGCACTTGATTTAAAAAATATCGTATATAGTGAGTGGCGAATGGCGGAGATCACTGCCTCGTGTGGTGCTTCCCCTCGCTTCGCTTGGGACAGCAACTCCACACTCGTCAGTAATCTGCGCTATTCGCCACTCGCCATGTAATATACTATTTTCTTCAACTCAATAGTTGAGTTTCTTACCCGGAAAGATGCATTCTGTACCAAAGAAACGAATTTTCGGGAAAGAATACGACGTGACAGGAAGCAGTTGCATTTCACGAGAAAAAATTATTCATCTTTGACCATAAAAAGAAATTTCCAATTCAAAAGAACATTTATTTAACAAAACCGTTCAATCTACAACCAAACAATATGACTTCAATAAGTAGTTAATTTGCCATTACATCAATAAAATTTAAAAATACGAGAACTTTTAAACAAATTTGAGTTTTTGACTTCTAAAAAGAATTTTCGACCAAATGGTTAGAACTTAAGACAAATTATATGAAAATAAGGCATAGGCTGCTTTTTTCAATTGACCGTTTGATTCGCGACCCTCCAAGATGGATTCTTAACAAAAAAGTTCAGTTTTTGACCAAAAAAGAGGATACGTGACGTTAAGGCACTGCCGTTTGTACGTTGCCGTTCAGGCGCAGGACGCTAAAGCGCCATGACCTCCAGACGTTTGGACGCCATGGGACAACATGGGTTGTTTAGGTGCAGGTTGTCCAGTTGCCGGGATATTGGTTTTTAGTCTCTTCCATATCCTAGAAAATCAATCGGCCTTCTAAGGGCTACCAAATATTTAAACGAAGAATAATGACATATGTAGATAAAGTTAAACATCTTGAAAACTAAACTTACCGGCGCCTCCGCGTCCAGCCCCTAAACGTCTAGCTCCTGAAAGTCTAGCAAACGTCCTGTGCCTAAACTTCTAGCACCTTAAGGTCCAGCGAACGTCCTGCGCCTAAACTTCTAGCGCCCGAAGGTCCAGTAAACGTCTTGCGCCTAAATCTCGAGCGCCGGCACGTCCTACGCCTAAACTCCTAGCACCTAAAGGTCCAGAAAACCTCCTTTGCCTAATCTTCTAGCGCCTAAAGGTCCAGCAAACTTCTTGCGCCTCAAGTTAGAGTACCTGCACGTACTGTGCCTGAACTTCTAGCGCCTCGAGGTCTAGAAAACGTCCTGCACCAAAACTCCTAGCGCCTAAAGGTCCAGCGAACGTCTTGCTCCTTGAGTTAGACCACCTGCACGTCCTGCGCCTAGACTCCTAGCGCCTTAAGGTCCAGAAAAAATCCCGCGCCTGCACTCATAGCGCCTTCGGGTCCAGAAAACCTCCTTTGCCTAATCTTCTAGCGCCTAAAGGTCCAGCAAACTTCTTGCGCCTCAAGTTAGAGTGCCTGCACGTACTGTGCCTGAACTTCTAGCACCTCGAGGTCCAGAAAACGTCCTGCGCTTAAACTTCTAGTGCCTAAAGGTCCAGCAAAAGTCTTGCTCCTAAAGTTAGAACACCTGCACGTCCTGCGCCCAAACTCCTAGCGCCTAAAGGTCCAGAAAAAATCCCGTGCCTACACTTCTAGCGCCTTGAGGTCCAGAAAACCTCCTTCACCTAAACTTCTAGCGCCTAAAGGTCCAACAAACTTCTTGCGCCTCAAGTTAGAGTGCCTGCACGTACTGTGCCTGAACTTCTAGCACCTCGAGGTAAAGAAAACGTCCTGCGCTTAAACTTCTAGCGCCTAAAGGTCCAGCAAAGGTCTTGCTCCTAAAGTTAGAACACCTGCACCTCCTGCGCCTAAACTCCTAGCGCCTAAAGGTCCAGAAGAAATCTCGCGCCCACACTTCTAGCGCCTTACGGTCCAGAAAACGTCCTGCGCCTAAACTTCTAGTGCCTAAAGGTCCAGAAAACGTCGTGCCCCCAAACTTTTAGCGCCTGTATGTGCTGTGCAAACGTCTTGCGCCTAATTTTCGAGCGCCTGCACGTTCAGCGTGACATTGAACTCAATATTTCATTCTCCGTCCGTAAGAGATATATCTTTGAACACAGGGTCGAATCTCTGAAAAGAAAAAATCAAAACAGACCTAAAAAGAGTTGCTCCTTCATCTAAATAGCTGATTTTTTGAGCCCAAAAGACCAATGTTCCATAAAGCAGTTTTATTTATGTTTAAAAAAAGGACTTCGATAAGAAAATTGAATATGGTAAAAATTCTTGAATTCGGGACAAAACTTTGGACATTTCAACCAAATATTTAAACTTTTTGCTCACAAAGATACATCTGCGACCAAACGCTCGACCCTTCAAACGAAAATAAAATTCAACTTCAAACAGTTACATTCTTCACCGAAAAGTTGAGTTTTGAACAAGAAGGCAAATTTCATATGAACAAGTTTTTTTTGACGACTAAAAAAGATGACAGTAACGAAATAGTTCATTTATTCCAAAATACCAGAATTTAAAAAATATTCTGGACCTTTAAACCAAATGATTCAACTGAAAACTGTTGCATTTTCAACCAAGTCGTTTACGTTTCAAGCTCGAGGGACGATTTTTCTAGAAAACTGTTCAATTATTAACCAAAAAAAGATGACTTAATTTTCAAATAAAAAAAAAGGATTCAACAAGAATGCCATCCGAACAAGAAATAGATCAATATCTGTCATGAAATCACCAATAAATACGATTCCAGCAGAATCGTTACATTTCCATAAAAGTATTTAAATTCGAAATAGGAAAATGGATTTCCTCATCCAATCGTTTAGTTCCCAAACTTTTTAGATGCATCTTCAACTGAACATCGGAACTCTGAACCCAGAAGAATAAAAATCAGCTAAAATCCGTTGCACTTCTAATCAAATGGTTGGATTTCACGTTGAAAAAAGGATGTTGAATAAAAAGCGTTTGAACTCAAAGAATCAACAGAGAAACTTCCAACCAAATAGTTATATTTTCAACTCAGGGGATGAGAAGTCAAAATCAGATTATTAACTCCAAAAAAATAAAATCAATTTTGAACAGGAGTTGTAATATTTGATCAAAAAGGTTAATTTTCTATCGTGAATATGATATTTTAACCGAAATAGGGTATCTGTTTGATTTGAAATTTCTACATATTTGGTAGAAAATTTATTATTTTACCTCAGAATTCAAATTTTCTTTTCCTGCTTAAAAATTAATCTTTTCCAGTACAACATTTTTTGAATTCTGAGACTCGCCTTCTTGGTGCCAGGAATTTTTTAAAATTTTCAGAAGTGGAAGTCGAAAAAACGCAAATCCGAAGAATAAATTCTTAGAAGAAAAAATTTTATTTTGAAAGAACTAAGAAAAGAAGAGAGATGAAGAGAGTTGAGGAAACAAGAGGAAAAGAGAGTTAGGAGGAAAAAAGAAGAAGGGAGTTGAGGGAGAAAGAAAAGATGAGAAGAAAAGGAAAAAGGAGTAGAGAGTTAGCAGAAAAAGAGAAGGAGAGAATTAAGCAGAGAAGGAAAGACGAAAAGGATAAAATAAAAGAAGAAATAAGGACGAAAAAGAGTTTCAAGATAAAAAAAGGACAAGAGAGTTAAGGGAGGGAGAGAAGAAGAGAGCTAAGTAGAAAGAGAAGAAGAAGAAAAGAGGAGAAGAGAAAAACAGACAGCGGGAAGGAGAAACTTGAGGGAGGAAGAAAAAAGGAGAAAAGCTGAAGTAGAGAGTTTAGAGAAGAAGAGAGTGAATAAAGAAAGAGTGTTAAGAGAGTAAGAGTAGGTATATTTCTCTAAACCAAGATAAGGTATCGGTTTTTCCATTTGAAATTTCGTACTATTCGGTTAAAAACCCATTATTGTCGTTCAAAATTGAAGGTTTTTTTCCTGCACAGAAACTTATCGAATCAAGTTAAAAATCTTATGTTTTCTGAGACATTGTCTCTTGGTCTTAAGAATATTTGGATCTTCTAGAAGTTGAAGCCGAAACTACGTGAATTCAAAGAAACCCTTTGGGATGGAAAATGCTCATATTCTTGAAAGCCCTTACTATGATCATAAAACTTGCTTCAATGCTGCTACTCATGTAAAAATACTTGAGAACTTCTGCTTCAAAAACCAGTCAGAAGCAGAAAAAGACGAAGAGAAAGAGAAAGATAGGGATGAGGAGAATTATGATACGGGGAGGAGAACGGAGGAGAAAAGAAGAGAGGTAAGAGTAGAAACAAAGCAACAAAATAGAGAACAAGAGAGTTAAGAGGAGAAGAGGAAAGGAGGCGAGAAGAAGGGTGCAATAGGTGAACAGAAGATAGAAGGATAGAAAAAGGAAAAGAGAGAAGAAGAAAGAAAGGGGAAAAAAGATGTAGAGATGATGAGGAGAATCATTGGAAGAGTTGAGAGAAGAAAAATGTAAGGAAATATGAAAACAGGGTAGTGAGAAGAAAATGAGAAGAGATGGAGAAAAAATAGTTGAAGAGAAAGAACATAATAGAAAAAGAGAGGAGGGATGAGGAGAATTATGATAAGAGGAGAACGGAGAAGAAAAAGAGAGAAAAAGAGATGTAAGAAAAGAAGAAAAGCCATGAAATAGAGGAGAAGAGAGTTAAGAAAAGAAGAGAAAAGGTAGAGAGTAGAAGAAGAGAGTTAGGAGAAGAGAAAAATTAAAGATTGAAAAAAGAAAGATAGAGATGAGGAGAAACGAAAGAAGAAGAAAAGACGAGGAGAAGAGAGTTGAGAGAAGGCAAAAAGCAGGGAAATGGAGACGAAGAGAAAAATATAGAGAGAGAAACGAAAACGGATAGAAGAAGATAGAAAAAAAGAAGGAAAAAAGAAAGGTAGAGGTGAGGAGAATTTTGAGAAGAAAAGAAGAAAGAAGAAGAAAAGAAGAGAATAAGAAAAGCAGGGAAAGAGAAAAAAGAGTTAAAAGAAGAAGAGAAAAGTTATCTACCGTTTCTCTCTTTCTCTCTGGTAGAAGAAGAGACTTGAGAGAAGAGAAAAAGAAGGTCAGAAAAAGAATAGACAAAGAGGAAAGAAGAGTCGAGAGAAGAAGAGAGTTGGGTATAAAAAAGAAGAAGAGAGGAAGAAAAGGAGGGGAAGAGAGAGGTAGAGGTGAGGAGAATTATGAGAAGAAGAGGAAAAGGAAGAAGAAATGAAGAGGAGAGAAAAAGCACAGTAATAGAGGAGGGGCGAGTTATGAGAAAAAGAGAAGAAGAGAAAAGGAGGAAAGTGTAAGAAGAGAATTTGGAGTGAAAAAAGAAGATAAGAAGAGAAGAAGAAAACATAGACGATTAGAAAGATCTAAAGATGGTGATTCAACGAAGACTAGGCATCTGCTACATCTGAAATTTCTAACTATTTAATTGAAGATTGATTATTTTAGTTAAAAAATGCAACCATCGCTCCATTAACCAGTCGCTTTTTCCATTTATCAAGTTCTTACTGGTATTCTCTCGGGCACGTTCGTGAAAATACAATCAAAGTGCTACATAACACTACCAATTCGTGACTCGAATATGCCTAAATTGTAAAGGACATCGATGAGTTGGTCGATGATTGTAAAAGGACCGCGTCAGGATGAGTCTAAGGAGGACTAATTAAAATGACTAATGATGAATCGTCACCCGATCCGTATTCTGAGCACTGGTATCCGGATACTTGGACTCAACGGAATAACGGTGATACCTAATCGAATGGGGATAGCATCGAACGTCGCAATAAATGAATAATTAATTACTGCTTGAATATATCTTGATGATAATTAATCATTCTTTATTTTACATTTCGAAGGGAATCCCATTCTTTACTATTGTGAAAACAAGTGGTGAGGGTCATAAATCGCGCGCGTCAAGTTTCTTCCTACTTGCAGAAGATACCATCAAATTAGTCGAATTCTGGACCGAAAGATATTAATCTCCCATCAGAGAGCAACATTTTGAACCGAGAAAAATAAAATTTCCACTGGAAAATATGAATTTGTAAACAGAACACGACGCTTCTTCTAAAATTAGGATTCGAATTTTTAGAAGATTACTTCCTAACCAAAAGAGAGTTAAGAGAAGAAGAGAAGAGTAAAAAAAAGAGTTCAGTAAGGAGGAGAAGATGAGAGTTAAGGAAACAGGAGGAGATGAGAGGGATAAAAGGATAGAAAAAGGAAAACGAAAAAGGATAGAAGAAGAGAAGAAGAAAAGAATAGGAACATAGAGGTAGAGATCAGGAAAGTTTTAAGAAAAAGAGGAGAAGGAAGAAGAAAAGAAGATCAGGGAATTAGAGAGGGAGAGAGTAAAGGAAAAAAGAGAAGAGCAAAGGAGGAGAGTAGAAGAAGAGGGCTAAGAGAAGCAAAGAACAAGAGAAGAAGATATAGATGGAGAGAGAAAAAAAGTATGAAGAGACGAAAAAAAAGAGGGGAATAGAGAAGGAGCGGAGGAAGAGAAGAAAAGAAAAGAAGGCGAGTAGAAGAAGAGTGTGAAGAGAAAAAAACTAAAAGAGGAAGAAATATAGACGAAGAGAAAGGGTGAGGTAAGAGAAGAAGAGAAGAGTAAAAGTAGAGATAAATTTGGGAAGGAAAAGACGACATTTCATCTGAAAAATGAATTTTCCTAGCCAAAAAGGCAAATTCGCTAGGAAAAGTTGTATGATTACCCTAAAAATAGGCATTCTCAAACAAGATAATTAATTATTTTCCAGGAAAATATAAAATTTCAATAGAGGATTTGAGTTTAAATTCAAAAATTCAACTTTCCAACCGGGAGATAATTATTATTTGGAATCGAAGTTAAGAGAATTGATTTTAAACTAAAAACAAAACGGATTTCCTAAAAAATAGTAACATTTTCAACCTCAATTGGAATATATGAATGTCAACTCGGATAATAAATCTTCAAGAGAAAAGAATGATTTTTCTAGCAAAACAGATTCTGATTATAACCAACAAGAATTTTTGCAAAAAGATGACTTCTGAACTAAATTATTGGGATTTGTATTCATGAAATTTGAAATCTACTTTAATAGATAAGTTACGAATCATTTATATATAAAAAGAATTATACAACTAAAAACGAACATTCATTCTTCGAATGATTATTGATTCCAATTGACAGATGTACCTATTTAATTTTAATTAGTTTTCGATCATAAATTTTAGTTTTTGAATTATAATTTACAAAAACTTTATCACTTAACATTTCAAATTTCAAGGAGATTTCACATTACCCTAAAAACTTTACATCGAAATACATGGATATAATGCGAAAAATGTTATTTTCGAATATAATAATATTAAAATTATTCTGAATTCAACAAAGGGACGAACAATCAAAAACAAAAATAGTTTCATGAAATTTATTTCTTTAATCTAACCTAATTGTTTGAAGGAATGTTTTAAATAGTTGCACTAGATTTCCAAAAATTAACCTACATCTTTATAATCAAGGCACTATTTTGTACTCTTGGCGGCTTTTTCTACAGTTTGTTTTTAAAATGATAATTGTAAAAGTTTTTTAGTGGAAAAAAAACAAAATCAAATTTCTTTGACATCCGAAATTCGGGTTGGAATCTGCAGCTCCTGGCGATTGAATACAAAATCAAAAATCCAACGACTGAATTCGGACAAACACCTTCGAATAAACCTATTATTTTAAAAACTTGAGAAAAAATAGAGGAAAGATAAAGAGAAAGCAACCTCAAAATCCTCTTGTCTCTCTTTTTCTATCTTCTGTTTTATATTTTCTCTTTTTTGCTTCACATTTTCTTTAAAAATAGGTTTATTTGAAGGTGTTTGTCCAAATTTAGTCGTTAGAGTTTTGATGTTTTACGTTCCTCTTCCATGAATTGAAGTTGATTCCTGAGTTCTCGAATTCGAATTCCAATAATTCAGTTCGCAAGTCAACTTTTTTATCTTTTTTTATTTTTTCTCTAACAAATTCATCTATTTTATATGACAATTCATCTTTTCGATTCGAAGATTCGACAATTTGACTATAAGTTTTCGTCTCCTTCGAGTGAATAATGTTTTTCAATGTAACGTTCAACTAGTTGTTTTTTTCAGTTCGAGAGTTTTTCTTTTTTGGTAGGAGAACCGTATCCTCCATTGAGAGAACTTAAACCTTTTTAGTAGGAAATTAATCGATTCATCTCGAGGATTCAAATATTTTGTAGAAAATTTCAATGTTTTTCTGGAAATTAACAGTTTTGTATTTTTCACGTTAGAATGTCGAAAATTTCACTTTTAGTGATAAAGTGAACTTTTCAAGTTGGAATCCAAATCTTCGTTCATAACATTCGTATATATGCTGAGAGCAAGATGAATCATCTTGGTTGAACGTTTATATTTTCAGGTTGGAAATACTAATTTTTTGTAACAAATTTTGAATAATAGCTAAAAAATGTCATATTTTGGATAAAATGTCGTCTTTCTCTGTTCAGAAATCCATTTATTAAATAGATTTGCAGCCTTTCTGAATTGTTATGCAACTATTCAAACCAATGAATCGCCTAGATTAGAAATTCAACTTTTTCATTCGAAAATTCATTTCTTTGGTTCAAAATCAAGATATCTCAAATTATTTCAGATTCGGAATGAAAATGAGCTTTAGAAGAATATTCAATTTTTCAATGATTCATTACTTGAGTTGATGTTTACCTTTCCTGATTGCGATTGAAAATTTACCTATTCAAAAGTAATTCGTTTTCTCCTCGATTCAAAATTATTGTTTTCAACAGAAATTCAAAGAATTAATTTTTTTCGGATGGCTTCTGATATTTTCAGGTAAAATTCGAATCTTTTGTTGAAAATTCATCAGCTGGAGGAAATTTTAAATATTTCGGTTGAAAATCCATAGTTTTGGGGTGAAAGGGCAACGTTTTTATAGCAAATTTGTCTTTCTGACCCAGTTTGATTTTTTTTCAAAATGCAACCATCCATTATCTTGTTAGAGAATTGAGCTTCTGCAGCTCAGAATTGAATTATTTGTTCGGAAAACGAATCATTATCTCAAAAATGTTATCTTTTTTGATCTAGAAATTACCCTTGGTGGTTCAAAACTGAAATTCCTCATTCAAAATTTGTATTTTTCGGATCGGATTAGAATATTTTGGATATAAAATAAGAATCTTATATAGCAGGAAGATAATTCTTTTTTCTTATTGAAAATTGATTTTCTCAACTGAGAATGAGAAATAGTTTGTCGTAGCTGAATATTGAACTTCTTCATTAAAAATTTGTGTTCCTCAGATTAAATCGAATCAGGAAATTCGTGTTATTTTTGGTTGAAAATTGAATCCTTCGTGGACGATTCATGATTTTTTGAAGAATAATCCAAAAAATTATTAATTTTGGTTTAAACTTTATATTCTCGGGTTAAGAATAAAACTCTTTTATGGGTAATTTGTTTTTCTAGCTTGAGAACTCCAAATTTCGGATAGGTTTTCGTCTGTTTGTTTGCCAATTCGCTTTTTCTGGTAAAATATTAATTGACTAAATGACGGATCATCTACAATACAGTTGAATTTCTTACCAAATTATACGATCTTTGAACACAGACGTCAATTTTCAAAAAATCGTGAAAGATTTTCGACAAAGTGAAATTTAAAAAAAATTGAATGTTTTTTGGTTGAAAAATTTTCTGTTCCTATTTTATTTCAAACTATTTTGTTGAGAGTCATTCTTTCTCCTATTAAATTTAGTTGCCTTTGACACTAATTTTATTAATTATAATAAATAATCAATATGCCTGCTTCAATCCCCAAAAAATTTTCACAGAAAAATGGAAGGAATCGAACAACAATTCAACAGATTAACATTATTTATAAACTGAGAAGAAACAATTAAAAGGATAAGAACGTTGCAATGAGAAGTACTTATTTACTATTTAAGTGAATTTATATAGACTGTTCATATCTGTTCCTTTAAATTTATAAAAATGCGCAAAACAGATCTCTTTTAAGGGTATATTATACAGATTTTTGGAAGTGAAACAATTTCGAACTATGATTTGCTATTGCTTGTTCGCGCTGTTTTTGAAAAAAAAAATTTTCATCATTGGGTACGATGATTCCTTCATACGTGCTTAATCCAGTTTACATTGTAATGCATGCACAGAATTACAAATATTGCAAAACTACTGTTTGGCTAGCAGATTCAATTTTTCATTGTTTGAGAAGCATTTTCACGGTCGAAAAAAAAAAGACCGTGTTGGGAAAAATTTAATGTAAAACTTGTGAAACTTTCTAAGATGAACAATTTTTCTATAAATTATCTTTTCTTGTCTCTTATTGTTTGGCTTGAAGA
>WSXT02169300.1:0-39894 GCA_011762715.2 Neuroterus valhalla | reverse complement strand
TGGTGCTCTAAAGTGAACTTCCTTAGCTGGAACTGCTCCCAAAAATATTAATACAACTTACAACAGTTCTCGATACTGTTCGCGTGGCTGAACAACCTTCACAGAAAGTTAATAATGCTGCTTATAGTCGTCCAACTCTAAATAATTCATGACAAAATTATACTTGCCTTACCTTTAAGTACTGACGCACGAAAATGATTAACCGATCCCTATCAGCTTCCAACTTCCGTGTCAAAGTCTTAAGACGTCAGTACGGTTCTGTGTTGCGTATGATCCTGGTCTGGCCAAATTACTTGAAAATTTACAAATAGCTCGATGACAGGCGATTTAGATGGACCTATGCAAATTTTGAAGGCCTCAGATAAAATCAACTCCTTAATGTGATGTCGACAATGAAAGTGAACCAATTTCTTTCTCTACAATAACAGCTGCTCCTTTTTTCGACCTGAAAAAGAAAATATAAATAGAAGTTTTTATGGATATTGTAAGAACACACAATTTTATTGAACTGTGCTGTCAACAATATACCTGTATTGCTAACAGTTGTGTCGCAGCAAGCTGCGCATACATTTTCCATCAGCTCCCATTCTTTTAGGGTATTTGCTATGGCAGTAGCCTGAGCTAAGCTAGTCCCTGAACTTAGTTTCAGACAGGACAATACGTTATGCGCACCATTTCCGGACACTTCAACAGGTAGCATATCCACATTTTTATTTTTACGACCTTCCTCCGTTTTATCTGGCATAAATTTGCCATCCCAATGTACTACGAGCGGAGCTTTAAGCTTTTTCTGGACGTCAGCTTTCACATCAGATGCTACGATTTTACGTACAACTTCTCGGTGACGTTTAATACTACGGAGGGTAAAAGCTAGTTCCTTAGAATCACAATTCAAAGGAAGACTTTTTGCAGCAGCATGCAAAATAAATTTAGCTGCTCTGACTGACGTTCCAGATCTATTTGAAGCACCCATTAGTTCAGAAGTCATATTCAGTTCTGGTCTTTGCATGAAATGTGAAGCTGGAGCGCTAAAGTCACTATCAGTATCTAGATTTATACTTCCCCTTTCACTTTCGGGCGACTCCAGAATAGCTTTTTCTTCGCGAGAAGCCCTCTTTTGACCCTCTAAAGCCAGTTTTTTTAGTGCTTGACTAGCTCGTACAGTTTCGTTTTTTTCTTTTTTATTGAAGGTCATATCTACTTTACCTATACTACCTTCTCGATGTTTTTTCCGTTGCGCTACTAAAATAGCTTTATCTTCCACTATTTCCATTATTTCCAGTGCATTTTGAGTAAAAATATCAAATAGATTATTCAGTTCGTCCTTAAAATCATTTCCTTTTTCTCTCTGGGTGGCACCTTCCCTAGACGCTTACTTCTTTTTCAGTTCACGCCATGTGTCATACAATTCGATATATTTTGGGGTTATGTTCTTGGTATCCTGGGTTGGAATGTTTGCTTTTTCCCAAAGATTTCCTCAATTCCTACACGTGCAACATCATGCTTGGAACGTTGCAAAACACAATGATTGCGAATGAGCAACCCAAGTGCTTGCTTTCTTGATTGGAGTTTGTTCCCTGTAATAGATGTAATCGGCACACACTGAAGGAAAGCGTCCGGTTTCACTATTGTCCTGACTGGCACTTTTTTCTCGAAAATAGGTGGCATGATCATTACAATGAAGTAAGAATATGCTCACTGTTTAAACTCTTGCACTCCTAGATAGCTACAAATTCACGATTGTGGACGGATGAAGCTAATTTCTTAGAGGATTTTAACACATTTTGATAACTATGTACAACTGAGGCAGAAGGGCACCACTGTGACTAGTCATATAAAAAAACTAGGTAAGACTTCCATCTTGGTGGCGGTAGTAGAGTATGTTGGCTGATATGTGATAAAAGAATTTTACGGAATTGGTTTTAAACGTGTGAATGGAGTGTGAGGCTGGATGTTTGGAAGGTGAGTAAGGGTGCGGAAAGTAAGTGGAGAAATTAAAACGTGGTTTCAATTGCGGAGCGCAGGTGGCGTTCAGGTCAGAAGGAAAAAGGAGGTTAGTTTGCCAAAAAGGTAGACCGATTAGTATTTGAGCGATTGAGGAGGAAAGTGGAGCGAGCGTGTTCAGTGTATCGCTGAGGAAGTGAAAAGGTGTCTGCGAGGGTTTTTTTAGGGTGGAATAAAGGGGTTGGAGGATTGAAAAAACAAGTTTTCGTAAAGTAGAGGGAGAGGGCATAAAGGCAGGAAGTAAAGACAGAAACATCTGTTGGTCTTTCAGCACACCGTGTGGCTCGGTGAATAGCAGTGTGCGATTGAAAGGGAAAAAGATGAGCAGGGTGACCGGGGGTAACAAGAAGGCCAGTGATAGAACGTGTAGGAAAACGGGATGAATCAGCTGAGAGAGAAAGTAGGAGGATGAGAGACAGTGCCAGAGTCGGGAAGAAAGGAAAAAGAAGATGAGATGAAATGAAACAGGTAAAAGAGTATATTAAGGTGCGGAAAGAAAGGGCAGACAAAAGATTCGAGGAGGTAGAGACTAGGTTAGTTGAAGAAGTTGGTAGCACGACGGAAGGAGAGAAGAAAGGTTTTTGGGACAAGGTTGAGACCATAATAGAAGGAAAAGTGGGAGAATGTGAAAACAAAGAGGAAGTGGCAGGGGCGAGGGAAAAGATGAGGGCAATGAGGTCAAGAATGGAAAGAAGAGAAAAAGGGGATAGAAAGAATATTATTGTGATGAAGGGGTTGAGGGTAAAGAGCAGTGAAGAACGGCAGGGAGTGGGAGCAATGCTACAAAGCATAGGGAAGTTTCAGAGCAAGTTGTTTAAAGTTAAGATTGAGGGGTTGGGGGAAGGGAAGAAAGTAGGGGTCGTGGATTTAGAGAACTGGCAAAATGAGCTGACGGTGATGCGAAGTAAAAACAGGATTAGGGACAAGAAGGTCTACTTGGATCATGACCTGACGTGGAATGATAGCTTTTTTGTGACCGTGTACAATAGGGATGGAATGGGAAGGATCGAAGAAAGGGTGGAGGATTTTGTAGGCGAGAGAAGAGGAAATGGCGGTATTGGGGTAGGGATTCCAATGCGAGAATGGAGAGGGACGAGGGTTTCTACAGGGATGGGGAAAGTTTTAAAAGGAGATCGGAGGACACGTTTATGAATAAGGAGGGGGAGATTTTGAAAGACTGGATAATGGAAAGAGGGTGAGTGGTCGCGAATGGTACGATAAAAGGGGACGAAGTGGGAGAGTACACGTATGTGAGTAAGGTGGAAGCATCGGTGATGGACTACGTGGGTGGAGGAGACGGAAAGATTCGGAGTAAATGGAAGGATAGAATCATTCCATAAGCCTTCAATCTCGTAGGTAAGAGGGAAAGGTGGCGGAAGACAAGGGGAAGAAGTTCCGATGGGGGAGAGAGAGATATGGACGGGGTAAGCTGTAGAGAAATACCAGGAGATTTAGGTGAAGTAGTTATCGAAGTGGAGTTGGTGGAAGAGATATGGGGAGATCAAAAAGGAAGGGTGACAGGATGTGTGCAAAATAAACGACTTAGAATGAAGAATAAGAAAATAGTGAAACCGTGGTGAAATATGGAATGTGAGAGGATGAAGAGAAGGGTGCAGAGGAAGTACAAGAAGTGAAATGATGGAACCGCGAAGAGAGAGCAGTACGTGAAGATAAGGAAGTAGTTTCGATTGATGTGTAAATGTTACGAGCGCTCTCACAATGAAATAATTACTTGAAGTATTTTATTGATTCGTGACCCGAGCATCCAGTAACATTAGTACAAGGAAGTACTGATTGGATGCTTAGAATAAGATACTGAGTCAGGCAAGTGAAGGACTGGTCTCTTAATATTAATATTAAGAAGAAGACAGAAAGAGACATGTTCTGCCTCGTCCAAAAACACGGACATTGCCGTGCTTCCACACCTGCAGTTTTTCCCATGAAATCTGCTGACGAAATTTCTCCGAATCAGCACCTTCCCCTACCTCTCCTAGAACTACGATTTTTCGTGGCAGAACTCATCAAAATTATCGAGGCAGTTGTGTTCCAAGTTCTTGAGTGTCAAGTCGTGACACCAGAAAAAGTGGAAACCAGTGACAGTGAAATCTGCTCGGAGAATCTCTGCCCGTTTACACCCTCTAACGCAAACTTCGTCCTTCGAAACGGGAATGGTTAGGAGAATTAGAGGTACGACCTAGGAAGTTTTGAAAAGTTAAAGTGAAACGTTGAAAATTAAAGGGAAACGGAAACGGGAAAGGAGTTTAACCTTACAAGGAAAGTCTTTCAGGTGTCCCTTGCCGATTTGATTCTCTCTTTAATATGTTTAAGTACACGAAAAACTAAGCGGCACTTATTTTTTGTTCTCTGCGGAAAAACGCTTTGAGTGGGTGAAGCAGACCCTCAAAAAAGGGGTCGCAAATGTCGATCGTATAGTATTGTGTATGAAAACTAAATTGATTTCGATCCAACCTACTGGAAAAGTTTCCTCGTGATGAAAGATGGATGTCATAATTTTCTCAACGAAAAAAATATATATTGAGGGGGTAAACCACCCCTACATATTATTCAAGTTGTGCTGAAGATTTTTAAATTAAATAGAAAAAATTTTAAAAATATATATTTTGCAGTTGAGACGAAAATAAAGTTTACCTATTTCGCCAAAAATTTTTTTTTTACCTAATGAAGGTAGCTACCCCTAAACACTTCCCATCTTGTGTCTATGATAATATATACTTTCCATACAGAAAAAATTGGGGAATTTGTTTTATAACGATGAAAGTAAAATGGAGTCCATCCAACATGAATAAAAAAATTACACGTTGGTGCATCACCCCCTAATTATATATAAAATAGAAAAACAAGTCCAAAAATGAGCAAAAAATCCGGAGTAAATACGTGTTGTATACAAAAAAAAGGATGAAGGTATTTAGGTATTTCCGAACGAAAAACAACATTGAAGAGGGTAACTACACCTTCCCAAAGATTTATTCTTCAAAATTTGAACAATAGTGATACTCGTCTAGAAAATGTTTGAAACATAGTGATTCTTTACACCATGAACATCGAATTATAGCAATATTAGTACAGCTCAATATTTATGGGTAGTTACCCTCTTCAATGCTTTTTTTTCTCTTAAAAGTACTTAAATACCTTTATCCTCTTTTTTGTATACAACCCGTATTTTTATCGGATTTTTTCGCTCACTTTTAGACTTGTTTTGCTATTTTATACATAATGAGGGGGTGGTTTACCCCCGCGTAATTTTTTTATCCATGTTGGATGGACTCCATCTTACTTCCATCGTTATAAAATAAATTTCCCAATTTTTCTCTGTATGGAAAGTATATATTATCATAGACACAAGATGGAAAGTGTTAAGGGGTAGCTACCCTAATGAATTAAAAAAAAAATTTTGTCGAAACAGGTAAACTTTATTTTCGTCTCAACTGCAAAATATTTATTTTTCAAATTTTTTCTATATAATTTAAAAGTTCCAGCACAACCTAAATATTATTTAGGGGTGGTCTACCCCCTCAATATATATTTTTTTCGTTGAGAAAAAAATATGTTATCCATCTTTCAAAACGAGGAAACTTTTCCAGTAGGTTTGATCGAAATCAATTTAGTTTTTATGCACAATACTATACGATCTACACTTTCGACCCCTATTTTCGAGGGGCTGTTTCACCCCCTTAAAGTGTTTTTCCGCAGATAATAAAAAATATCTGTCACTTAGTTTTTCGAGTACTACAACATATTTAAGGGAGAATCAAATCGGCGAGGGACACCTGAAAGTCTTTCCTTGTTAGTGGAAACGGAAACGGTTAAGAGCTTGATCTTAGTGAAAACGGAAACGGTTAAGGAGATTAATCCTAGTGGAAACGGAAACGGTTAAGAAGTTTGAAAACGAGATAGTTTTGCAAAGTGCGCGTGGGTTTAGTCGAGTGAGGTCAAACGGTAGAATTCAGCTTGGCCTGGAACTGCTCCCTACAACGCGGACTTTAGAAGTAAGTACTTTTTTGACTCTCTACTAAGACGAGCAGAGGGTGCTCTTGAATTTAAGAGAATAGGGAACCGCGTGGATTAGCGGAAAACTCAGCTGGGAATTACAAGTTTAGAAATCGGATGTTTCCAATTCCAGTTCATAAATTTCCAAATTCTTAAGAAAAAAATGGCTTCCCCATTCAACTGAGGTGAACCTACTTCAAATCAAAAGAGGTTCAGGATACTCGGTGACCATTTATTCCACTACTTAGAATTGAATTTATTCAACATCTACAATCGGGCTCAGAACAGGCTCTTTTCAGTGATGTTAAATCTTTACTACCAAAACTAAGGCCTTTACTAGCCTAGTTGAGGTGGATGGTGGAGTTAAATCAAACTAAGTATTAAAAAAATAAAAATAGAAACAAGGGTTCATTTTCTTCCAAATGTTTCCTTTTCAGTTGAAGTTGAATTTGGAAAAAATAACTTCATAGCCTAACAACGGGCTTGAATGAGTTAACCCCCCAACAATTTTAACTGAAGAAATAGTTGTTAGATATGAACAGGCTCAACGAACGGTACGAAGAAACCATAGCTCGCGACGTAGATACTTTAAATAGATGGAATAACTCTGAGAAACCACTACCTCGGAAGTCAGACGAAACACTCGAGGAAATAATCATATCCCTCGAAGGGTGCATTAATTTGGAGTCGTAAAGGGCTGTTTTGAAAAACAAAACAAGACTACCCCAGTTGGTAAATGAACGAGGCTCAATCTCATTTTTATCAACATATACCTATTTCAGCCAAATTGATTGACGAGGTTAGAAGTAACTCTCAGGTCTAATCTTAATATCAATTATATAGAGAAAGAGTGTTTAGCTGATACTTTTCTCAAGATAAATGAGTATACCATAACACCTGAGCAAATGACATTCAGGTATTTTGTCATCTCAGACGTAGCACTGACTCTTTTATCCATCACAGGGCAAACCTTGTCTTTGCCAAATTACCCTTATCCCAAGCGATTCTCCGACAATCTTGTATTCCAAGAGCCCCTCCCCCCCTTAACGGTAACATTCAAAATGGCGCTTACAGACCCTACTGGTACCGCCCCTATATCTAATGCAACCACTTCAGTCTTTGGAATGCACCCGAACATCCCCACGATTCTTACGACCCAAACGGACGCATCCCTTGCTATGGCCTCTATGATGCAATCCATAGCCTTGCAACAGAGCACAAGCCACTTAACATCGTTTGATGGTAAGAATCCTCCATTTAAGGATTTCTTGCAGGATATAGTGAATGGGGCGGTTTACATTACTAGGCATACCGGGGCTGCCTATATTAAGGCAGTTTCAAGTAAACTAGTAGGTGTTGCCCGGCAAAGCGTTAGGAATGAAACATCCAGTACTGTTAATGATGTAATCGCTTATTTAAAAAAACGTTTTGCTGCGAAGAAGAAGTACGAATATCACATCCAAGAGGTAGTGAACTTACGTATGAAGCAATCTGAAAATGTCAGCGATCACTGCGATAGGCTAAACGGGCTGTTAGACGGAGTCAAGCAAGCACTAGAGGAGAAGTATTGTACCCAAGGTCCCAATAGAAATGTAGACGCCATTAAGAGCGAGCACATGATGAAACCTATATTAGGTTGCACGCTCGATTCATTCGCACGAAACACTAAGTACTTGTCAGAGGCATATGAACATGCCCTGTATATTGAGGAGAAACTAAAAGCATCACAGAAGGAAGCAGCTTCCATATATCATGTGACGACAGAAGAAGCTTGCGTCAAATCTGTTCAAATGCACTCTTCAATCAAAATCAATCAACAATCCCGGGGTGGTGGAGACTCCCTCCTTGATATCTCATCCTCCCTTGCGTTATACCAATTAATATTATGAGCCTTACAACAATCAAACTGCATGTTGCAATCCTCGATTTCCTCAAAACCTGTAAATGCCGAATCACCCTTATCCTCCACTTTACCCTCCACCAATGACATAATATTACCCACCAGGGCAAATACCAATGATGTGGCCAAACACTCAAAATCCTTGGAAAGGCCAGCCTAACCTGATTTCCTAAAATCAATCCTCCTGGCCAACCCAACATGAACAAAATTCGTTCAATCAACCCGAGTGGCTCCCTAAACGAAGTAATTCTAGGGCGAATTCACCGGGTGTACCTTGCGATTCGGCTTCAGATTCTCTAAAATCAATTCTGACTCGTCGTGCCGATCCAGCGACGAGTCCAAAGCCTCATAAATACTCCATTGTGAGAATTCTGGAGGATGCAGAAGGATCTATTACACCAGGGCACACTTAGGGGAATCTCCTATTATAATAAAGTCTGCTCCACAATTTCGCAAACCAGATACTAATTTGTTTGTGGATCCAGGGTCAGGAGTGAACCTCCTGAAACTAAAGGCTATGAGGCTGGATCTAGAGGTAGAAATTAGCATTTAATAACTATTTATGGTTCAATCTTCAATCCGATAAGTGTGACTTCCTACGACCGGAAGTAGCTTATCTGGGACACATCATCACGGGAAAAGGAGTTAGGCCAAACCCAGCTAAGACAAGCGCGATTAAAAACTCACCTCGCACCAAGAAGGTTTGCTCTGTTAGGCAATTCCTTGAACTTACGGGTTATTACCGAAACTCTATTCAGGATTATGCTAAGATTTCACCATCAACAGAACGTTTTTCTCCTCAAGAAAAACGGAGAATGGAAATAGGGACTCGCACAAGGACAAAGCTTCCAAACCCTACGAGAGTATCTGTCAGACGAACCAATCTTCCAGTACCCAGATTTCTCAAAACCGTTCAAACTTACCACCGATGCGTTGGACTACGCCGGGGATATGTCAAACGAACCTCAGGAGAGAGACTCTTTTGCTGGAGCTTTTTTTATCCATAATTATTCCCAAAAAGTCGTACCAATAACTCGCTCCCTGGGAACTCCTCCCAAGTCCGAATATCCCGCCGACAAGGAACCAGCTCCTGGCACTCTTCGAAAAACGCAAAGAACCTTATCGGAAAGGAGTGTTGAAAGCACACGAGCGGATCTTTCGAAACCATCTGCTTCTATGCCGAAAATTCTTGAAAGGCCTGCTGTGTTTCCTCAGATCAGGGGAACAGCTCGCCTCAATCAGAATCCAGAAAGCTCTTATGATGCATTTTCCTCTTCTTCAAGGTTATGTTCACTGGAATCCCAAAATTTCTACTCAGCGCAAGGAATCAACTAGCGAAACGTCATCCCGTGAAGGTCGTCCGACGAGGAATCAGAACATGAAGACTAGAGACAGGAGGGCAATCTCGTAGTGGACGGGGTGAGTGGGAAAGCAGACCCGCAGTAGGAGGGTCTGTATTTTTCGGAACAATGCGCCATAACTCAAAATTCGGCTTGTGCGCATATATTCACGTGTCGAGACGAGTGTAGTTGTTTTGATTCGATACTCGAGTATGTAATGAACTCACGTACACAACGCACACAACTATATGGTTGCGCACAAGTTAATGCGCGTAGTTCTGATCGAGAGAGCCTCTCACTGCGGGGACACATATGACTCATGGATTTTTACCCCCTGCACTACGAGATTGCCCTCCTGTCTCTAGTCTTCATGATTTAGAACCTCCGGTGTTCAGAGCAGACTACAGTGCTTTTCCAGAAGTCGAGCCCGAAATTTCAGTCAATAAGCTTGAGCTGTTCAGTAAAAGTCATTAAGGTCCATTATGCAGGAATTTGAAATCTGCGTTTCCATACCGACTCCCAATTTCCGATAGATAGCGCTACTAAGTGGATCGATAAATGGGAAGAAAACGGGTGGAAAACCTCAGAAGGACAACCTGTCATCAATAAAACAGAATTCGAAAAACTGAGGGAGGCTATCAGCCCATTACATGTTGATTGGGCATATGTTCCCAGCCACAAAAGTTTACAAGGCAACGAAATGGCTGATCGCCTAACTAGAGCCGGAGCAGGACAAACTGACCCAAACTTGGAGTCCCCACAGGGACCATTCCAAGAAGGCATTGTTCCAAACGAGAACCCTGCCTTCCAAGCTTGCGTAGTGCATGTTTCTCCTCTTCCAGAAGAGAGTGATGAGAGTGATGAAAGTGAGGAAAGTGATGATGGCAATGATAGAGGTTTACTTCTCAAGGAAGGTGCTCAAACTACTTACCCATCGTGGTACTGGAATAAATACCTTCCTCCTTCTGCAGTCTTAGAGGGGTAGATAATTTTTTGGAGTCCTTCACCAAGCACGTTGAAGGACGGCAAACATCCAGTAACGCAGTCACGTCCGAATCACCGGAAGAAAGCAAGGAAACTGACAAACCTTCCTTTCTCCCTGCTCGGGCTTCAAAAGAACGTACAGGTGGTGGCAAAAGAAATACTGTCATCTTTGAAGGCATAAGGGATAAAGGTGATTCTCCTAGTGTAAGTAAACAACCCCCACGAAGATCTTTGTTACCAACTCCTCTGATGGCTACTACCTCTGCGGCTAAATCCACCCCTTATAACAACAGTGACGAAACGCAGGGTTATGACAGTCTGAAACAAGGAACGGTAAGAATTCGTCCGCGATAGCTTCTAGAGCCGACTGATTAAGCGAATTGATCTGAACTGACACTGACTTAATCCTTTCAGTCACCATTCATTAGAGTTGAGATGCCCTACCTAAACTCCTCCTCGCCTACTCCAGAAATCATTTCTCCCAAGAAAGGAGAGGAATATCAACCAGAAGAGTTAAAAATGACCGAAATAGTCGTATTCCATGAATGGACTGAACCACTTACCTTCCGCCGAGATAACTATGCTCAGTTCATCTCATAAGATTGTGAGCCGAATAACCCCATCTTTAGGCTTTCAGTAGCTACGGAGTGTCTAAACCTCCAAACCTTGGGGGTAAACGACCTTTATTGAGTCAGGTACTGGTAACGCTTCGAGGACGTCATAACGTTTACTCCATAGTAGTGAAATGGAAGTATTGCTAAACGACATTTTCCGGGGCGGTGAAATAAAATTCATCCTATGTCACGGAAAACTACAGGTTCCTTCATAAGACAGGCACAGTAAGATTATTGCTGAATACCATGACAGTCTTATGGGTGGGCATAAAGGTGTCACAAAGACATAAAGACTAATAACGAACGTTTCACCGGGCCAGGCATGCGAGACGAAATAAGCGATTACATCAGATGATGCATCAGAGGTGATAACGGACAACCCGCTTGGAGTTTTTGACAAGGTGTCCCTTGACATCGTGGGAAAGCTTTCGACCACACCAAGTGGAAAGAGGCACATATTAACGATGCAGGACAATTCCAGCAAATTTTGTATCGCTTTGCCCATCCCAGATTTAAAAACAACAACAATCGCCCATGCAGTAGCAGCACACCTTATTCCTCATTTCGTGGCCCCTCGTTGCGTTCTGACTGACCAAGGTGGTAGTTTTATTAGCAAATTGATGCAAAAACTGGAAAAGTTCTTTGGCGGAAAACAACTAACAACTTTAAGCTACTGCCCACTAACAAACGGGTCGCTGAAGCACAGCCACATAGTCCTAACAGAATATATTAAAAATTACGCTAGCGATTACGATGACTGAGACAGGTTGCTGCCGTTCGGAATTTTTGCCTACAACAGCTCGCTATACGAGGCAACAAACTTTACCCCTTACGAATTGGTCTGCGGCCGGTATGTACGTTTTCCAAGTGCCTTTCCATCTGACGAGCGCCTTGAAACATACGGGACCCACTTGAAAAATTTGTTCACGAAATTAAACGATATACGAAAAATCGCCGCGAACAATATGATCAAAGCAAAACAGCATTCGAAGGAACGCTATGATCGAAAAGCTTGTCCTTTAAACGCACGAATAGGCGACGAGGTAGTTGTATGTAAGGATGCACGACGAAACAAGTTTGATAAGCGAAGGACCGGTATACATGAAATTGCTGGCTTTACCGAGAATAAGAACGTGATCTCAGAATCCGAAAACGGTACGCGCTTCACCAAGCACGCGGATAAATTGTCGCGCGTTTTCTGCTGAGGATAGACTAGATGAACCTTCTAAAAATTCTGAAAGGATGAAGAGAATGCCTCGACAAGCGACCGTCTGGAGGGTGACTACCTTCCTTGATGTACAACACTATTCGGAATTTCTGCAAAACTTTACTGAAGGACTCGATCGGATGACATCACATTACCCGGCTCAAATGGAGACACTCTGTGAGGAGTACTTAGAAGGTTCGCACGTCATAAACAAGTTAATTCAGGTAAAACATCTACAACAGAATATGTTCAAATTTTGCGTCCCATAACCGGACTGATGACTGAAGCCCAGGGACAGCAGATTGATGAGGAAATCCAGCATCTGAACAACAACAAACGAAACCTAACTCACCTCTTAGTTCAACAAACTCACGTTGTGAGAGTGGAAATTGAAAAACTTCATACACAGGCAGAAGCTAACAATAAACTATTAAAACCGAAATTTCAGATGTTGGTTGACAAGGTCAATACGATCAACGCAATCAATGCCCAAATCGAATACCACCAGATGCTGACGGAGACGTTTCATTATATGGAAATTAGTCTGGATGAATACATGAAATCAGCAAATCATCTACTGCACTCCATTCGTTCGGCTCGATAAGGAAAACTACACACTTTGCTGCTTACATCTGAACACCTGGAACCGATTCTACGAGACATACAGGACCATGCTCCCAAAGTCATGTTCCCGCTACCTGAACCATCGATCAGTCTCGACAACCCCGTCCAGATTACTACTACCACAGTATCCACCAGTGGAGGAAAACTGAAAATTACATTGGACATACCACTTTTAGCAAAAAATGAGTATACACTGTCCCAAATTGATCCACTACCGGTTCTTCAAACTATCCTGGAAAACGGAACTGAAAGAGCATACATCCAGCCTGGAACTAGGTACCTTGCGCGAGAAGACACCAAACAAACCTACCTGTTGTCAACCAAGGAGGATTTTGAAAACTGTTTGAACCTCAAAAATTATTACCAATGCAAGGGATCGCATCCTATCTATGAAACTGCGTCCTGCAAGATCTGTGAAAGCGAGTTGCTGCTACGGCCATCACTCGACGTGATGAAAACTTGCGATATAAAATTGTACCCTTACTCAGGACCCTATTGGCAATGAATAAGAACTTAAGGAGGATGGAATTATTTTCTATCTTAAGAAACTACGGCTAAAATAGTTCGTCAAGGGCACCAATCAAATTCAATTAGGCTCCACAGATCCGGATTGATCCAATACAGAATGATCCAACGGAATTCATTTACGAATCTACGCTACACATGGAATTAAAGAAGATATCACCAACACTAAAACAACATCAGCAAAAATTAACCTATCTAACCAAACCTGTTAAATCAAAAACAAAGAAAAACCTTGATTTCAGAACTGATCAGCCCTGAGTGAAATTGAAAAACAGTTGATCACTCTCGAAGTCGATGAAGAGAACCGAGAACATCATAAACTTCTGGTTCAGGGATCTTATATAGGATTAGGATCCATAGCACTAGGCGTGACAATGTATCTGATTTGAGGACATTTGAACGTGAACTTCACTTAGTTAGTTGCTGTCCTAACATTGAAGGGCTGCCGAAGAAAATTGAAGATCTGACCAAAAGTCACGCCTGAGAGTCGAGCTTCCAGAGGAGTTGAGCATTTGTATGAGGTGGTCCACCCCAGCGCCGAAGTTTATCGAACCCAGTCTGGAAGATCGTCGTCTACGCAGCAGCCGCCCTCTCAGACGGTTCCACTGCAAACAATCCCCCCCATCCTCCTGCCGATGCAAGAACTGCAGCCCATGTGATTGCTCCCAAAGTGTAGTGCCTAAAATCTGTGGTTAGGTTGTGTGTTGTATGTATCATTCATTGTTTCCATGTCTTTTTGTATGAACATTAGTTACTAAGATGATGAAAAGCAATTGCTGCTGGAGACAGTAAGGAGATTGCAAGTGTGCGATATGTAAACCTACAAAATTGCAATTCAGCTCATTCCAAAAACACGGGACATTGCCGTGCTTCCACACCTGCAGTCTTTCCCATAAAATCTGCTGACGAAATTCCTCCGAATCAGCACCTTTCCCTACCTCTCCTAGAGCTACGATTCTTCGTGGCGGAACTCATCAAAATTATCGAGGCAGTTGTCTTCCAAGTTTTTGAGTGTCAAACCGTGACACCAGGAAAAGTGGAAACCAGTGACAGTGAATTCTGTTTGGAGGATCTCTGCCCGTTTACACCCTCTAACGTAAACTTCGCCCTTCAAAATGGCAATGGTTAGGAGAACTAAAGGTAGGGCCTAGGAAGTTTTGAAAAGTTAGAGTGAAACGTTATAAATTGAGGGCAACGGAAACGGTTAAGGAGTTTGAAAACAGAATGTTGACTAGAGGTAGCGGTAGGTTAAGGATAGATTTGTAATGATAAACGTATAGAGTAACTAAAAATTTTAAAATTCATTAGTGTCCAAAATGAAGGTACATTTATATCCACTATTAAAAAAGGGGTTATTTACTAGTAAATTCCAACCCTTCTATTTTCTTTAGACTCGAAAATAGCTTCTTCAGATGGATTGATCGTAAGTGGTGAAGAGTGACAGGAACCCTAGTTAAGGGTAGAGGACGACGATCCCATAGAAGAACGAGGGAGGAAGGAGAGTCAGCAGTGAGTGACGAGGAGATGGAGTTACAAATGAGTAAATTGAAAAGGTCAAAGGCAGCAGGCTTGAACGGGGTGCAGAACGAAGCGTTGTAGTTAAGGAGGTACGGAGGAGTGAGAGATTTCCAGGAGAGTGGAGGGTGGGGCTGATAGGGCTACTGTATAATCTGCTGGGGCATAAAACCAATATTGTGCGTCCGAGAAACGCCTGGGTGCGGGAAAGTGCCCCAGTCAAATCCGAAACTCAGCGCACTTTGAAATTTTGAAACCGGATAATATCTTCAGTCTGTTCTTTGAGTGTAAAATCTCGAAATTTCGCTAAAAAACACTAGAGTTTAAGGTTTTGCAAAAATGGGCTCAAAATCGATACCGATGCCTTCCAAAGATGACTTTACGATGAGAAGTCATCAGAGGGTACTAAGATGTCCGTACCGAGTCGCCAAAGTCACCCCATGCCAATCCTCATGGAGGAGAAAATGGCTCAAAATTGCGTATTTTCGAGTAAAACGCTTAAATAATTGTGCAGTCCCCTCCCGCTGCCTCTGGTCGAGCGTTGTCGAGACTTGTCAGAACCTGTCAATGGCTCGTAGTGTCGGCTCACGCCTAATGTTCTTTCACTCGCAGGTGCTAGTTAACGTTTCGTTATAGTTTCTTCTTCTCATTGTCTCGTCGTTGGTTCTTTTGATGGTAGAGATTCTGGTTCTGCCTGCGCATCCCTCTTTGATCTGTATACCACAGCATTTCGAAATTCGCAAAGAGACACTTTGTGCAGTGCCCTATATTTAATCCTCCAAAAGATTCTAGTCCAAACGTTTTGCCGACGAGGGCTCATGTTCTGCGATGTTGTCAGGAGGTTTGAAGGCAAAAGGTCTGTCTTTCAGGAAAAGGCAAGGAGCCTTCGTTTGGAGATATTGCGGACGAAGCCCGTTCCAAACTAATAGTTATTCGGGAATCTGCTTCTATCCTAACGGTCTCAGAGCAGCGCATTAAGGAATGTCTCACAAATCTTCATAAAGAATACACTACGTTGAAAAATTCATTGAGGAGAAGAACAACTTCTTAAAGTGATAAGGATGAGAAAATCGCCGCTTCGTGGCTTATACTTTGATAGTAGGAAAGACCAAACATTAAAGCCTCCGAATTTATTAACGAGGAACACATATCTTTGGTGGCGGAACCAGGTTCTAAATACCCAAGATGAGTGTAATTCTATTTATGATTACATAACGACAGAACTGAATGGAAGCTTCGATGCAATGGTAGTCGTGGGCTGTGACGGTACAAATACGAATACGGACTGGGAGGGAGGAATAATTCGTCCACTAGAAGAACGACTCGATCGTCCATTGCCATGGGGTGTCTGTCTATTACATTTCAATAAGCTCTCGTTTAGAAGTCTTTTCGTATTTATCGACGGACCCACCTCTGGTCCGAACGAATACTCAGTGCCAATAGGGGGACAACTTCCAACTTGTGAGACCCTCGATGTTGTAAAGTTTAAACAAGTTGAGTGTGACTTACCTGAGATTGAGAACACTAATCTCAGCCACAAATAGAATTCTGAGATTATACATTTTAACAAAAAGACCCACAAACAAACTGCACGTATTTGTTGAATACTCACTCACAGTATACGTACCTCAGTGGTTCCACATCAGTCTATCGCTGATATGAGTCGGCACCTCTTCCAAGCTATCAAATTGTCAAGGTTTCTTCCTCTGAAATACCGAAATGTGATAAACACTCTCATTCAGACAAATGGCTTCTCTTCCATGCCAGAAAATATACTTCTTGGAATGGTAACCGACCCTGGGCTTACCGTTCGCCAAGACAAACTCACCAAAATTCTGGAAGCAAAACATAAGCAACAGACAACTGTTAGATACAATATTGTGCCAAAAATTAATTTTGGAGCTAATGATTACACAAGAATGATTGATTGGGAACAGACAGATGTTTCACTTACAGTACCTCCAGTTTTAATTCGCATAACAGAGGATGAACTTACCGCTAATCTATCTATGAACGATGGCTTGGTACCAGACTGGGACTTTACATCTTTCCCTTGTCACGCAGTAGCGGTGGAAAGAACTGTTAGAATACTAACAGAGGTGTCCTGACAAGGCATCGGTGCAGCCACCTCCACGTGGTGGGCTCTGGGTCACTCGAAGTAGTAGAACTGAGTGAGCAAGAAGCTGCACAAGCGTTTAAGCGTTTTACTCGGAAATACGCAATTTTGAGCCATTTCCCTCTTGATGATGATTGGCATGGGGTGACTTTGGCGATTCGGTACGGGCCTCTTAGTACCCTCTGATGACTTTTCATCGTAAAGTCACCCTTGAAGGGCATCGGTATCGACTTTAAGCCCATTTTTGCAAAACCTCAAATTTAAGTGCTTTCCAGTGAAATTTCGAGATCTCACCCTCAAAGAACAGACTAAAGATATTATCCTATTTCAAAATTTCCAGGACAGGTACTCGCTCCTCTCCTGAAGTTAGTATTGATTCTGCCTCTGACCTGCGCGCAGCTCTTCATCGGCGTTCGGTAATATTCTGTATGCCTGATTGTTTGTCTAAGTAGCGTCCTTTCCCCGCTGGCCCACGCCAGTCCGCAATTATTTCTTCAACACCTTTGGTCATTTGAGCTGAATGGTGGGTTGGCGTAGAAGTGCAGACCTGACTCATGACGACCCTTCCTCTTGGACATCTAAGACATGAGAAGTACACTAACTTGGAATTAGCCGCAAAATTTCGAGGGCTTCAAGACGGGCTCTCAGTCATGAAAACCTCACGTACTGACTGTGTGGTTCTCCGCGACATTGCGATGGCTTCGAGACAGGCTCTCAGGCATGACTGACTTACTTACTGATTGTGTGATTATCCGAAACATTGCAAAGGCTTCGAGACAGGATATCAGGCAGAACAGACTAGCTTCTCGATGAAAAAACCTTCATTAACTCTCCAAAATTTTATTATCGTTGTTATCCGTTGGTTATTAATCAAAACTCACGCTATTTATTATTAAAGGCATATTAATTCTTTCAAATACTGTGATACATGATGACCGTACAAGACGTCCGACCCGTGTCATAGTTGACGCACGACTGCTGACACGTATATCTTGGCCCCCTCACACCTTTGTACATACAGATACCACATCTTCCCCCACCCAATAGAATGTATCCGAATGTACTCCACAAACATTAAGCATAAGCCTGATTACTTTTCTTTGTAAACGCTTCGATCTACGCAGTACCTGCTCGTAAAGTGGAGAATTTTCGCCCGCATCAAAATCGCTAACAATGTTTGTTTCATATTAGCATTTTGTCCTATCTCTCTCATCTGATCACTTTTTTTCCAGATTATTTCCGGTTTCATATCCACTATATACGTGACACTACTAACCAATTCTTCAACAATTCGCGCTCTTGTCCATGTTCTCTTCCCCCCTTTATAATCTGTCACAGCCACTGATTGCCCAATTTTGAAAGCAACTGCTCGATTACCTGTGTGATTTCTTACTTGTCTATTTTAAGCTTCATAAATAGTATTTCCATTTTCACGCGGTCCTTATAATGAAAATCGGGAGCGTAGCTCTCGATCCAGAAACAGCTTCGCAGGTGTTTGATTAGTTACGCAATAAGATGTGTTGCGATAATCTATTAAAAATTGTTTAGCTGCGTCAAACCAATCGGCATCATCACTGATAATACACTGAACTCTGCGTTTAAATTTTCCGCTGCCCCATTTGTATCTGGGTGATGTGGTGGCGTAGTGTTATGTCTTACACCATTTTTTTCTAATATTCTTGAAATAACGATCCTGTAAACGACTTGAAATCATCTGTAACTAAATGTGATGGAAATCCGTATCGTGAAAACAAATCGTTAAACACCTGCAAAGTTTCTTTCGCTCCAATATTTTTCATGATGAAAGCTTCCGGCCACTTTGGATGACTGTCTATAATTAGCAAAATCATTCTTTTGTCAATAGGACTTAAAAAATCTGCATGAATCCTATGCCATGGCATTGTTGGCCATGCCCATGGAGTTAGTGGAATTTTTACTGGATTTTCTTTTGTTTTAATGCATGCTGTACATGATCGTGTAAGTTCCAATATTTCGTCGTTAAAAGTTGGTCACCAAACAAACCCACGAGCTAACGCTTTCATTCGACTTATCTCGAAATGACTGCAATGAAGCTCTCTTAAAACTAGTTTTTGTGGTCTTCCTGGAATACATGCTCTTTGACCCCACAGTGCACAATTGTTTTCTACTGAAATTGCTTCTCTTCCTCGCTAAAATGATTTTAACAAATCGTTTTCGGGTTGTTTTTTTGGACATACGTCTTTACAAAATGAATAACTTTACATAGAGTTTTATCCTCTCGCGTACACTTTTGAACCTGTTTCCAATCCAAGCTAGCGAAATCATACTCTTTTATAAGATTTAAGAAAACTTCTGGAATTTCCTCTAATACTTCAAAGTTCTATTATTTTCGCTGCTTGTATTTATAGGTAATCGACTCAAACAGTCAGTGTAATTGTCTTTGCATTTTATATGCTTGATTTCATATCGAGATGTTGACAAAAATGCGGCCCACTTTTGTAACCTAGCTGTAGCTATGGTGGGAATTGACTTTTCTGGATGTAGTATTCTACTCAATGCGGCATTATCCGTTTGTGAAACAAATTCATTTCCTAATAAGTATTCATAAAATATTTTCACACCAAAAATTACAGCTACTCCTTCGTGATCTAGCTGAGGATAGTTTCATTCGCCAGCTTGTAATGCGTGACTTGCGTACTGGACCGGTTGGTCCAACATATTGTTGAGTCTATGTGCTAATACTGCTGATACCCCATAAGGGGACGTATCACATGTAAGGATTATCTGCTTATTTGGATCAAAATGTAATAATACTTTATCCGAAGTCAATTCTCTTTTTATATTTTCGAAAGTTTCTCTACATTCGTTTGTCCAGATGCATCCATTCTTCTTTGCAAAACATTGATATAATGGTTTCAATCTAGACGCTAGATGCGGTATAAATTCTCTTTAATAATTTACAGATCCCAAAAAGCTTCTTAACATACATCAATCCGTTGGTTCTGGCACTTTTTTTACACAATCTAACTTGCTTTCTACAGACTGAATACCATTTTCATTCATTTCATGCCCCAGATATATTATCTCATCTTGATAAAACCTAATTTTTTTGTTATTTACTTTCAATCACGCATCATGTTCTCTACGTAATACTTCATGCAATCTCTGAAAATGCAGAGTCCCGTTAGGCGCAGTAATAACGATATCATCAATTAATACCGCGACATTAGGTATACCAACCAACAACGTGGTAATTATCCTTTGGAACGATACCGGTCCTGTTGACAAATAAAACATCAAACGTAAACGCTTGTATAAGCCAAGATGCGTGACAATAGTCAAGACCTCCTGAGACTCGGTATCTACAGGAATTTGCAGGAAAGCGTCCGAAAAATCTATCACCGTGTATTTTTCTCCTCCTGATAAACTCTCTAAGATTCCATCAGTTCGGGCTAACGGAAAGAGATCGATAATAATTCTTAAATTGGCAGTAATTTTATAATTGCCGACAATTCTCATTGTGCCGTCCTTTCTTAACAAAGGTATAATCGACGTTCCCCATTCGCTGCATTCAGTTGGTTCAATAATAGAATTGTCTTATAGACGTTTTAATCTCTGTTTCAACTTTAGGTTTAAATGAGAATGTTACTTTATATGGTTGGAAAAACTTCGGTTTTTTTTCCAGTTTGATTTTTAAATTTACAGTACCTTTAGTAAACATACCGATACCTGGTTCCTAGACTTCTTTAAATTTTGATTCCACTTCTTCAATCTTGTTTTGATTATTGCTAATGATTTTATTTATTGATTGTTTTGTAGATTCCAAATTAAGAGGCCACATATCTAATGATTTTAACTAAGCTCGGTCAATTATAGGGTTACCTCCGTCATCAATTATATATAATAATTCATTTTTGTGACACCCATTACCTTTAATGTTAACTTTTATTGAACCAATTGCGTCAATTATATTACAATTGTAAGCTCGCAAGGTTAGTTGCGAATCTATCATCTGTATGTTTCCGAAGAATTTTTTATAATCTGATAACGAGATGGCTGAAATAAATGATTCCGTGTCGACTTCCATTCTTACTGGTATATTATTTATCTGTACCTTTCAAAGTAGGGTGGTATCTCATTGAGAGAAGAATGTTTTATCATGTAGAAGTCACTTACATATCTACTGGAATCATTTATGACACTATCCTCCTTTTCAATTGTTAATTCCCCTACTTTATTTGAAATCTCAATTTCACCACAATCTATTTTTCTAACATTACTATTATTACTTGCATTATTTTTTCGTGGACACATTTTGTAAATATGTCCTTGTTTGCCAAAATTGCTACAAAATTTTAATCTTAATGAGCATTGTGATTTCAAATGATTTCGCTTACCACAACAATAACATCTCTTAGAATTATTACCAACAGCAGTCATATCTCTATTTAATCCGCTTGAACTTGTTGACCCTTGTGATCGCGACATTGAAGATCGTGTGTATCCTTGCGAGAAAGAGCTGTCTGTGGTTTGTCCTTCAGACCTGACATTGTCAATTTCAGATGATTTTTCGATGTGTTTGTTTCCGGGCCTCGATATGTTCGTTTTCAACTGGGCTATTTCCACTGACTCAGCGATTTCAATAAACTTAGGTTTATTTCTGTTACCGAAAAACACTTTACCGCTAGTCTTCATAACGAATTGATATAATCTTGAATCGATTCCGTGTTTTCTTGTTTTCGACTCCGAAATGCGATACGTTTCAAACACTTTTTTTCTCCCGATCATACAGTTCTTTCAATTTTGTTTTAATGGCATCAGATGTTTCTTTTAATATACCATTTGAACCGAATGCTTCTTTTACTCCCGCGAACACCTCTGGAGATAATCTTATTCATAAAAATTGTACATGCTTGGTTTCCGCAATGTCATTCAGTATTATGAAAACCTTCAACTGAGCCCTGAAAACTTCTAGGTTGCCGCCTTTTTTATACACTTCAACATAACTGAAAAACGACATTTTAGCTTGTATTGATATGTCACTCTGAATATTATTTGCTTCTTATTGTGTGGTTATAACACTTTCACTTCCAGTAATTACTACTTTCCCTTTTTTCACTTGTTCACGTACAGATGCTCTTAAATCTCTCAACGTATCGTTAGCTTCAAATTTTATTCCAAGTGTTTCAGCAATCCTCTGTAATTGTCCTTTGGATAATTCTTGAATCCAGCTTGGTTTTTTATTTGTAATTTGTTCGCAAATTTAACCAAAATTTGCGCTATTCATTTTCTGAATCTTTCATCTTCGTCGCCATTGTTGTATCCGGTGGTTAATAATTAAAACACACGCTATTTACAATTAGAGGCATATCAATTTATTCAAATACTGTGGTACATGATGTCGTACAAGACGTCTGACCTGTGTAATAGTTGACGCACGACTGCTGACACGTATACCTTGGCCCCCTCACACCTTTGTACGTACAGATACCACAATTATGGTTTTTGAATACTGCTTTGAGCTTGATTAAGTGTTTTATAGGCTCATTTCGAGCAAGGAAGCCTAAAATCCCATTTTTTCATCGAGGTTTGTTGCGAGCTCACATCATCGGAGGGCTTATAACTTTGTAAACATCACTCATCAAGAGAGCCATAAATCTTTTGCAGAGCCAATCGTTGTTTTCGACTTCGCTTACAAAGCTCAGATACACTGTTTTTTCTTCTCAATAACAGGAAATCACTTCCGGGCTTCTCCGAAGCCAGGCGAGGTTACTAAACGACAATTGTGAGCCTACCTGGATACGCTTGCCTTGTTAGTCGTTCTTCATCCATTCTCTCGGCATGGCCGAACCACTCGGCGGATATCTTTCGCTCTTGCCTGACAGTGTATCTTCTGAACCACATTCCTTGAGAGTCCCCTCATTGCTCACTTTATCCTTTGACGTTTTACCGCACGTGATCTCTCTGTTATAAATCCGCAATAAATTCTCTGGATGCTTTTGTTTGTTGTCCCCATGACCTACCAAAACAATATTTTTGGAAAATATTTCGCCTTGATTACACATATTCATGAATCCACACACCTACGCAAACAAATGTCCTTTACCACCCTCTGGTTTATCAATTCCAGAAAGAATGTCGTCGAAACTGCTTCTGCTCCCGCTACGCTCATCGTAATCGTCTAACGTATCGTTGCCTGTGTCACGGTTGTTATGCTCCGTGGCCTCACTTCCATACAGCTTCTTGAAAAAATTCTCATGCAGTCTTTAACTTTGTTCGAATTCCATATCATTTTATTTTCAGCATTCCGAATTCGAACTACCACAGTGCCAGTATTTTTTTTCCTAGTCTTCTCCACTTATTTCAAAAATGATTCCTCATTTTTTTCGAGATCATTTTGCATTTTCGTATCTCTTTTGCTCTGAGTTGGCCCTGCAGTCTTTGATGGCCTATTTGCTCACCTCGATTCATCCCTATATTCACTTACTACTAGAGTCCGTTCTTTATCAGTTAGACCCATAATATTAAATATTCTTCGAAACGCTTCTTACTCACGTTGACTGCCACGCATATTTACTCATCTACCAAAACACTTGAGCATTTCCTGCTACATCAACAGCCATACATTTCTAATGTTTTCTTGAGGATCCCATTCCGCAGCATAAAATATGCCCCCTCTACAATTAATTAACAAATTCTATATTCCAATCTTCCTTGCGATGCTCTACATGTACGTGAATGAATATACTAAATATACATAATCACATGGAATTCTGTATTTCTGAACCTGACGCAGACTGTGGCTGAGAAATGATATGATCGAATAACTGATAGACTCATGGTGGATTATGTGAGGTTTTTTCTGCTACAGAGTCGGATAGGACACATTCACAATCTGAGACATCCCTTTTTCCTCTTTTTTTTAACATGAGGTCACCCGAAGCGTTGTCACTCTCAGTGCCGGTGTTCTCTCCCTTTGTTGCCTACGCCTCTTTTCGGGCATTTTGAGCTTTCACATGCTCTTCACGTGACATCCGCATGACCGTGCGAGTATCATCTGACTGGTTAAAACTGACAGAATTGCAATGTTCTTCCGAATATTCTAAATAATAAAGATGTCGTCAGTTCGAGTCGTTTGTTCTACTCACATCATCTCCCAACCATTGGTGAGGACTCCTCATGAGTATTTGGACCGTTTGTCAGAACCCAGATTGTGCCCTCTAATCGCAACTGTTTTCCGCACCTGCAGCTTGTAGCTTAGCATATCGTCGGTTAGAATTTGAATCTTCTCATCGTTTATGCTCGACCCTCACTATTCATTCTGATATTTTTTATCCAATCCGTTATTCTTTGTTACAGTGGTGCTTAAATTTACGACTTAAGTACGGTGATATGTGAGTGGTTCCTCTGTTAACTTGTGCTTTATTGATGAGGATTCCTTAATAGCACTCAGCCTTTTTCCTCAATGATCTCTGGTGATATACTACTAGGAGGAGCATATCTGTTTTTTCGCGCTTGAGCCTACAACTCAGGTGCGATAGTATGGATGTGTCTCTTATGTGTTTTGTAACTGATCATCGGTTTTCGAATCTGCTTGCGCTTTCGAGCATTACGTCATCATGAGCGTAGTCCGCATGATGCCTTTCCATTTTATCCGCCGGAGCTACCTAACTTATTGGATACTGGCATCATTTGTTCGTTTCTGCTGCTTCGTTTCTCTAGCTGGCGTGGGCCTGCGGGCTCTGACATATCTGCTCCCAGGAAGAGAATCCAGCTATTTACTTTCAGATGCTAGCGTTGGAAATCAAGAGATCTATTCAAAGAAGTAGTCTTACGAACTAAGGAGTTTTTCGGACCATCTTGTCGCTCGTGACCTGTTTGATGATGTTTCAGAGGATATTGATTGCTCTGTGAAAAGTAATCGCCTTGCGGGCGGAGGTGTGTCAAATCATGTGTTCTTTTTTTAGATTTATTTGTCCACGGCGGGCGGAGGAAGTTTCCTTCCAATAAGTTGCTGTTACGTCTTCAAGGGGATATTTTGCGGTCTTTTATTAGATTTATCTCCGTGCAGCTCTACGTTTCACGGCGGGAAGAGACAGGTATTGTCCATCATTTGGTCATGTTACATATTCGTGAGTTTTATTATGTGGTTTGCAGAACGAGGCGGGCAGGATGCTGATAATTTATCTGCTACTGCTGCTGGCTTCCGTAACGATCGAGTCGGGTGCCGTATTACCCCCGGTCGCGTCGGGATCGCTTGTTATGGGAGAGCTATCGTGATCGTAGCTTCCAGAGGCTTCATCTGTTCAAATATTTCGAGGCGACCCCTAACATTTTTTGGGCCTGATGAGGCATAAGAGAATCTTGTCTTGTGTTTGGAAGGTGATATTCTGTTTGCCTGATTGCTTGTCTAAGTAGCGTCCTTCCCTCGCTGGCCTACGCCAGTACGCAATTATTTCTTCAACAAGGCATGGGTATACCGTAGGACACATACCTTCCTCTTTTCTCAAGTCTCTTAGAAAGCGAGAAAGCGCCCCTGGGAATAGTCAGGCAAATCATATAGGCAAAATACCCTTCTCTTCTCGCTAGGTTTGTACGAGGCAGAGAAACACCCCTGTGACTTTGCATAGAAATAATGGAGGTCACATACCTCTTCCTTTTCCTAAGCGTTGCAGGAGAAGAAAAGGCCTCTCTGTGATGAGTCATGGAAATTATGTATTTCACATACCTGCTCTTCACCCATGTCTTGTGGGAGCAAGAAAGCACTCCGTTGACTAGTCATGGAAATAACGGATGTCACATTCCTTCTCCTTTTGCCAAGCATTGTAGGGGGCGGTAAGTTATCACAGTGGAGTGTCATGCAAATTACTTAGACTTTATACCGTTCCCTTGTTCTAATCTTGTAGGGAGCAGAGCGACACACTCCTGTAAATAGTCATGAGAATGATGAAAGTCTCATACCTTATCCTTTCCCGGATTTTTTCGACATGGAAAGATCGTAGGTCACATACCTTCCACCTCTGTTAAAAGTCATGGAAATAATGTTTGTCACATACCCTCCTCTTCTTTTCAATTTTCGCGAGGGGTGGAAAGGACCCTTGATGACCAATTATATAAACAATTTTGGTCACATTCTCCTTACTTCTCTCAAGTCTTGTGGAAGGGAGGGAAAAGGGCAGCATATCACAAGACATGGGATTCATGTAGGTCACGCACCTGCCTCTTTTTCCAAGTCTTGTAATCTCTTCTTTTTCACACAAATATTGCACTCTCCCCATTGTCATAATCTACCTATTTTTCTCGTTATACCTTTACCCTTTTATCCTCCCCTCCCCTCTTTTCTTCTTCCCAAGTGTCGTGGGGAGTAAGGAAGGAATCCCTGTGACTAGACGTGGAAATGATGTAGGTTACAAACATTTCCCTTTCCCGAAGTGTAGAGGGGAGAGGATAACACTCATGTGACAAATCATAGGAATAACGTAGTAACATACTTTTCCCCTTTCTCGAATCTTGTTGGGGGCGGAGAGATACCCTTGTGTCAAGTCATAGGGATAACGCAGGTCATATACCTTCGCCCTTTCCGAAGTCTTGCAGGAGGCAAGAAGGCACTACTGTGAATAATCGTGAAATAATTTGGGTCCGATACCTCTCCCTTTCCCCGGGACATGTAGAGCTGGAAGGCACCCCTATGATTAGTTATGGGAATAAGCTAGGTCTCTTACTTTCCTCTTTTTCTAATTACGCAGGGGACGGGATCTTATAACTCTGACAAGTCAGGAAAATGATGTGGGTCACATACTTCACTCTTTTCCCATGTTTTGTGGAAGTAAAAAGGGACCCCTGTGACAAGCCACAAAAATAATATAGGTCTTATACTTTCCACTTTCCCGGAGTCTTAAGGGCCAGAGGGGCAGAACGATGGAAAAGCATAGAAATAATGAAAGTCACATACCTTCTCCTATCCTGAAGTATTGTGGGAAGCGGAAAAGACATCCTCTGACTTGTCATGGCAACAATGTCCCAAGTTTTGTAGGAAACAGAAAGGCTGCCCTTACCTTAATCCCAGAAATGGGATTAACGTAAGTCGTATACCGTTCCCTTTTGCAAAGTGTTCTTGGGGGTAGCAAGACACCAGTGTGACTAGTCATTGGAATATTGTAAGTATCATACCTTCACTTGTTTCCAAGTCTTGCAGGAGGCGAGAAAGTATCCCTGCGGCTGTTCATGGAAGCAATGTAGGACACATGTAGGGTGGAAAGACAGACCTGTGACAAGTTATGAGAATAACGTAGGTCACATACCTTCCCCTTTTAGTTAATACTATAGGGGGCAAGAAGGCACTACTGTAAATAGTCGTGGAATAAATTGAGACCACATATCTTTCTCTTTTTCCAAGGCTGCGGGGGGCAGGAGTGACTAGATTAGTTATGGAAGGCACTTCTGTGATTAGTTATGGGTATAATTTAGGTCTCATACCTTCCCTTTCTTTCTAATTACGCAGGGGACGAGATCTTATACCTGTGACTAGTTATAGAAACAGCGAAGGCCGCATACCTGTGTGACTAGTCATTGGTATAATATAAGTCGCATACCTTTTCCTGTATCCAGTTCTTGCAGGAGGCGAGGAAGTATCCCTGCGGCTGCTCATGGAAGTAATGTGTCACACATACCTTCTCCTTTTCCTAAGTCTTGTAGTAGGTGGAAAGACACACCTGTGACAAGTCAAGGGTATAATCTTGGTCACATATCCTCCTCCTCTTCCAATTCCTGCAAGGAGTGGGAAGGCCCCCATGTGGCTAGGCATAGAAATAGACATAGGAATAGCGTAGGTCGAATATTTTCAAATTTTTCCAAGTTTTGTGGAAGGTAAAAAGGTACCCTTGTGACGAGTAATGGAAATAATTAAGGTCACATACTTTCTCCTTTTTTGAAGTATTGTGCGAAGCGGAAAAGCCATCTTGTAAACAAGGATGGGATATGCCATCAGCATTACAACTTGGAACAGCCAGTTATGCAAAACCACTGGTATTAACAGAAAAGTTTAAACCAAAAATCAAAGTTGCAGACATTGAACCATACAATCTGACATAACAAGATCGAGAAGATGTTGACTGCACTCTTCAAAATATCATGAAAGTTGAGAGCATGAATAGATAAAATTTGATCGCTGAAGCCCAAGCAAAAGTTCAGCTGCAAAATGCAAAAGAGCAGCAATTAGGAGTTGAATTACGTGAGGATATTATGTCTCTATTAGAAAACTCTCCAAGGCAAGAAAAACTGTATTGGTATGGTTGAAGAGAATCAGAACCATTTTTAAAAGATTATTTTGAAAGTGCATTCTTTCTTAAGTTTCGACCTTTTGAGTTATGTAGCAAAATAGTATTCGGATGATGAGGTCCAAGAATAAAAGAAACGAAATTTACGGGTTGAAAAATGTGCGACCTTTCGGACTAGATGTAGTCCCTTTTCAAGCCTGATTATGAAGTTTAGTGAGTTCATGACGTTCAATAGGAAGAAACGGTTGACTGTTAGCTTCTCTGATTGACTTTTTTCTTTATCTTTCAACTAGAAGTATAAACCTTTTTCAATCTATAACGATTTGATGAACGCAGTTTTATCAGAACTGTTTCACCTTCCTGAATTTTGACCAAAGATAAGAGGACGCACAGGTTTGAACAACTGTACTTTTTCCAACATTTGAATTATACTTACGTCAGCTCACTAAACTTCATAATCAGGCTTGAAGAGGGACTACATCTAGTCCGAAACGTCGCCTATTTTTCAACACGTAGATTTCGTTTCTTTTATTCTTGGACCTTATCATCCTAGTACTATTTTGCTACGTAGATTATTTTGAAAGTAACATCAAAGTGAGATGCCATGAATTCTTTGAAACATGTATCAGCACATTGAATCAGAGTGAAAGCAACTTATGGTTCGACGTCAGGAGTATAAGAATCAGTGCTAGTTCTAGACCTCATAAAATTAAAACTAGAATAAGGAAATGGAGCGATAATTCAGCGAAAGACTTTCTGCAGAAAGAAAACAAAAAACCTGTTCATGATGCAGATGAAAAGAATTGAATATGAGTTATCTCGTTCCAAATAATGGCAAAATTCGTTCGAAAGAGAGCCATGAGTACTACACTCAATGCCAAATCTTAGTATATGTAACTGGCTTGACAGAATGTGATTTATTATTATTATTATTATTATTTATTTAAAAGGATTTTTACAAAAGTTAGTTAATATGAATAAAGAAAATGCAACAAGCCCGAGTGCGTGAGATATATAATGTATGTGATACATGATATACAGCAAATTCAGCTTTGAAATGTGATGTATATAATACTGTTCGGAAAGATTAGAGAAAGTTTTATAATATGAGTAAAGTTTGTGAACGTTTTTATTCAACCAAAAAAATGATACAGATTATATACAATTTATTTTAATATAATTTATTTACATTTCATATTCAGTTTGTTCAACTAATTTCTTTGACTTTAGCATACTAATTATTTGTTTCTTTTATTATTGGGCGTTGTAGATCAAATAATACACGAGTCATACAAATTATTTTATCCATATACATTTCTGTAGCATTTCTCTTTTTAATTTATCAACAATTTTTGGAGTTTGCAGTCTCTGCATTATTCTTTCTATATGTATACGCACACTTGCTACACTGTGTGTCTCATCCACTTCCTCATTGGTAAATTTTTCTTCTGTGTTCATAAAAGGAGGCATTACAATTAACACGTTCCCTTCTTTCTCGTCAAGCATTGATTTTATTTGAGGGAGTCATTGATCATCTAAAACTGTATTTCCAGGTTCGAATAAGTTCAATCAATTTGATGCTACAGTAATTTGAGAATCTGTATTTCTTCCTCAATGTCATTGACTTACAAGGCAAACGTAACAACCAGGTGTACAGCCAACTACTACTTTGACTCTGTAATCTATTTTATAGTGGTTGGAAAACTGCACTTGATCATCAACGTTGTGTGGTGATTCAGCACAAAACTCTGTTGCATCAATGATAACTCTACAATTCTAGTATTCCTCTTGAGAAGCTAATGGCATGGTTTCTTGCACTATCAACTTCCCTGGCCATCTGAAAAAATTACGACAAGCAACGGAAAAATGATCTAACATCGTTTAAAAAATTCTTGAAACAGTGGTTCTATGTACTTGAGAGAGAACAGTCATTGCAGAAAACGTCCAGCCACATTTCATTTTCATTATATTCAGATTTACCTGTCTCATCTTTTTATATATCTTCAAAAATAATTGGAATTTTGCTCAGCGTACACCTGCTAAGTCAACCAATGCTTGTTCTGTTCGAATTATTTCATATTCATAAAAGCCTCTGTCATAACTCGCGAATGCTGAATTTGGTGTTGAATTTTTTTTTCTTCTCACTTTTATTACTTTTATTTCTGTCGAACTCTTTTCTTTACCTTCCTGATGTGTCTGCAGCATAACACAGCGTTTCTGCTTCACATGTGCTACCAGAGTGAATGTATCGTTTGCAGATGAAAACATCCTGAACAACATTATTTAGACTTTAAAAATTAACTCACATTCCGCGATCAACCTTCGTAGTACTGCCTGCACTGTCTTTACTACTATCAACAGTTTCAACTTTATTTTGAACAGCTTCAAATTCATTTTGGTTAGTCATGTTCACATCAGTAAACAATACATCAACAGGTGTTGTGTCTATTTTTTTTTTTTTTGAGCACCAATAAATTGCTGATTGGGTCTTCTAAAAACTCGTGGATATCTGTAAATTAAGTAAATTTATTAGCATAAATAATACTTCTAGAATAATTATGATACTATACATAATACTAGTTCTCTGCTTTGTAGGCTGCGATAAAACCATTTGCCGTATAGTCGGACACTACTTTCAAGTGTACAGCACGAGTGAAGCAGCATACGAAAACGGCAATGTAACCTTTATATTATTTATATCCGCTACCCTTGGTGGTGCGAAGACGAATAGGTCCAGCATAATCCACATTGGTGTGTAGAAAAGGTCTACTTGGACTAGCACGGATTGCTGGAAGATTCCTCATCAGTTGCTGGGATGTTGCTTCTCTCTGACGAATATGAAAGGCATCGATGAATGAAACCTTTGACAACAGATCTACTCTTCAGAATCCAGTACTTCTATCTCACAGTTCCGAAGGTGAGCTGAACACCACTATGAAGACAACGCCGATGATGGTACTTGACTAGTAGTGACGTCACAGCTGATTCGGAAGCTAGAATAAGAGGGTACTTTTCATCTGGATTGAGGATAGAGTTTTTCAAACGACCTTCGACTCGTTGCAGCTGTTAGCATCCAGATGAGGTGTCAAGAAGGTAGTGCGTTGAAACGGACCTTTTTCTCATTCATTTTTTTTCCACACAAATTTTTGTTTGAAAGTTCTTATCTTTTGATATGTTATTCTACATGGTATGGAGTATATGAAAAAAATTTTTTGTAAATTTTCCTTGACATTCAGTGGAGATATGGGGGGGTCGGAAGACGCCAATTTTAAAAGTGGTACCCATGATTTCTGCATTATGGATGATCAGAAACATACGAAACAAATAGCCAAGTCTTTTCTGAACATTTTCAAAAAAAAATTAGGCAAATCGGGCCAGTATATCAGCTGGAATCGTGGGTACCAGTTCACAAAACACTGTTTCGAGGAAAAGGCGTTTAAAGATCTTGCTCTCAAGACCTTGCGGTGCATCTCATTTTTCGACTGTCCCGAAGAAAAGGTCGTAACAAATATTTCCGGAAACATAGTGTATCAACTATACTCTACTTCGTTAAAGTGTCGTATCTCTATGAATTCGCAAATGGAGATACGGCACTCAAGCGCAGCATGATATAGTTACTACACTCTGTTTTCGGAAATATTTGTTATTACCTTTTTGTTCGGGACAGGCGTTTTAATCATTTCCCGATACCATCTGAGGTAAAGGAAGGTTTCAACGTTATTCTTAAGGGTCTGAAGTAACTAAAACTGCGAACAAAAAAATTTCGATTTCTTTAAAAATGTTTATTCTTTGGAGAAATCTTTTCCCCTGAAATCAGGAGCTTGATTTCAGCATTCAAATAATGATGCTGTTTATGCCAAATCCAGGCCAGGTTTGCAGATTGTAGTTCCAATGGTGTCAACACTGGTTTCATCAGAGGTAATGGATGACGACGATATTGCAGAAATCGGAATATCCAAGATGTATTCACTCCATAAATGTATAGTAACATCTAGTTGGAATGCCATTTGTACATACTGCATCAAGTGAAACAAACGAACTGCTCCACACAGTTCAAGTCGAGGTAAGCTCAACTGTTTTACAGGAGCAACCTTAGATTTTGAAGCAGAGGGTGATACATCATACACTCCCGAAGCCGATCTTACAAGAAGATAGACAGCAGCGACGTAAGCTCTTCCAAAAGCATCGCAGAATCCGTGGAGTTCGTGGGAACTGGAAGACGATCGGAATCCAATCCAACGAGGTATCTCAATCCCTGAAAAAAACGGAGATTGTATCGATACTCCAACCATCGATTGTGATCCTTCGTCGGAAGAGGATCGTCCAAACGTATGTTTGAGAGTCACAGCCTTCGGATGAATATCTTGGCAGTAATGATAACAGGGCTCAACCAACCTAAATGATCAAAAAGTTAAGCTGTTTGACTGAGACCTGACCATTTTGTTACGACAGGCATGGATGCTGGTAGATCAATGTCGGATTTGAAGACATCTTTTTCCAAATTCCAGTGAAGACCTAGCATTTGAACAGATTGCTGAGTTGGAAGAGATCTGGGTAGCGATGAAGTCATATGTTCTTCTGGTGAATCAACAGAATAGTGTTTTCCCTTATGAATCGCAAGTTGCTGCAGGCATGAAAGAGCAAGAAATGGTGCACAAGACAATCCATATGTGACAGTTGTCAGGCAAAAAGTTTGAACTAGTTCCTCAGGTCATTTTCTCCAAAGGATCAGCTGAAGATGTTGGTCGTACCGATGTACTTGAATCTGACTATACATCTTCTCAACATTAGCACACACAGCGATGACATGGATTCTCCAACTTAATACTATATCCATCTAGTTTGGCAATATAGTAGGTCCAACGTGCAAGCATTCATTGTGCGAGATACCAGATTCCGATTTGATTAGCTAAAAACATTATATTAGTGAATTCCGAGCAGACGGTGCAGTCGGGTGGAGGCGAGAATGCAATCACAAACATAGTTTGTTCCCATTTGTCAAGAAGAACGATGTAAGGTCTCGTATGTCGAATAGGAACTATTATCAGAAACTTGTAGTTCCAGTCGCGGACATCGACATGAGAGCGACAAAGATGATAGTAAGGCCCTGAACTTATCGCTGTAACATCTTAACGTAATATAGGACTTGCATGGTGGTGGCAGTAGTAGAGTGTGTTGGCTGATAGGTGGTGAAAGAAGTTTGCAAAATTGGTTTTACACGTGTGCGTGGAGAGTAAAGATGCAAGTTTGGAAGGTGAATGAAGGTGCGGGGAGTGAGGGGAGGATATGAAAAGTGTTTTTTATTGAGTAGAATAGTCAGGGTTCAGGTAGTTAGGAAAATCGAGGTTAGGTTGACAAAAGGTAGAGGGATTTGTAGTTCAGAGATTAGGTAGGTATAGAGAGCAAGCGGATGTAGTTCATTGCTAGGAAGGTAAAGGGGTATCTGCAAGGGCAAAACAGAGACATCTGTTGATTGGAGTAGGATGGAGGAATCTCAGTGACCGAAGGACGGGCAGGTAGTAACCGAGCAGCAAAATGATAACGTGGCTCGTTGTCCTGCGGTGCGCGTCGGAAAGAGAAAAAGGTGAGCGGGGGTAACCGTAACGAGCAAGCTAGTGATCCAATGTCAAGCGTAAGTGGAGGTGACCACATCTCGCTTCAAAAGAGGAAGAGAGAAAATGAAGAGAGTCCGACGGAAAGCGTAGCGGAAAGTCCGTTCAAGAAGAGCGACAGAACGCGTAGATCACCGAGAGGAAGCGAAGGGCAGCTTAACAGTGATACCCTGGGTATCTGGATATCGGAAATCAAGGGGCTGAGGCAGGAAATAAGGGCTATGAGGGAGGATGGGAGGATTAGGGAAGAGGAATGGGAAAAAGATATGAAATACATATTGCCGGAGACTCAGACAAGGTGGTGCAGGAGGTGAAAGAGTTTGTGTACCTGGGGTTGCTATTTCAGAGGAATGGAGGGGTGAATGGGCATATAAAGGGGAGGGTAAGGAGGGCAAATGTTGTGATGAGGTAGCTGTGGGGATTGGGAAAGAGGTTGTTTGCAGGTGACTTTGAAAGAAGAATGAAGCTGTTGTATTGTATTGTATCTTTATTGCCTCTCAGAATACATAAATTCTATGACAAGGGAAGGCTACTAATGTAAAGTTATATATAAGTTAATTAGAAAATGATAAGAAACGAAAATTCAAATAACGTATGTACAAAGGTTAATAGGTCTTACTGGACCAGTTCAAGCGGTGTGCTATTCAAACAGAGAGAAAGCTCTAATTTTTAAACATGTGCTAATATAGTAATGTATCGAGCGGAGTATACCAGGATTTATGTTCAATAACAGTAAGTGAACATTGTTTTCGTTGATCATAACAGTATTACGCAAATAGTGGTTTCTAATAGGCGAATAGATTGGACATTTGGTAACTGAAGTGTAAAAGATCCTCCTTTGTTCGCAAGTTACATAGTTGACAAATTTGTTGCGGATCAATTACTGTGGTTCCAGCTTTAGAGGTCAACTTGATGATGAACATGGAAGAAGTTCTTAATTGAGCGAAAATACGTTTAAACTGGAAAGGAAATTTGAATAGCAGATACTGTTGGGGTAGTTCATAATTGTGCAAAATTTCACTGTATATAAAACTAAATTTACTGTTTAAAACCTTAACGGATCCTGGGAACGGGAAAAGTCTCGGTATGTAGCAGTTACAAGATTGATTTGACCTCTAAGGTTGGATCCGTTGAGATCCAGCAAATTGTGACTTATACCCGCTCCTTCCAAACATCTAATAAGTTTTCCTAATGCGTCTATTTTAGATTCAGCTAGGATAATTAAATCTTCCGCGTAAATTAATAATAAAATAAACGTATCTCCCATGATTCTCAGACCCACAAGACCTTTTTTCCTGAAGAAAGCTTCAATATCCGAGTTCAAGAGATTGAACATGATTGGGCTTAAAATCTCACCCTGTAGTACTCCTTCTGTGACCGCCAATTCCTCTGATATCTTGTCCCACACTTTTACGCAGGTTGAGGCTCTCTCATATAGACTCTTTAGAATTCTAATAATTTTAGAGCTGACCCCGGTATCAAAGAGCTTAGACCACATGTGAATGTGATCCACCGATGGGAAAGCTCTTGCAAAATCTACCACAATGGCATAAATGTGTCTATCTTTCTTTTGTAAGTAGATTCGCGAGATAGAGGCCAGGGTGAAAATGTTATCAATGCAGCCCCTACCTCTGCGAAAACCTGCTTGGGCTTCTGGAATAATGTGGCACGTCGACTCCCATTTTTCCAACCTGGACAGCAAGATTTATGTAAAAATTTTTAGAAGCGAATTCAGGAGGACAATAGGCCTGTAGTTATTGGGGTTGGTTGGGTCTTGCTTTTTATGCAGCATGAGCGTTAAAGATTTAGTCCAATCTAACGGTATATATTCATTCTCCAAAATTTTAATGATTAGTGTTTCAAGATGAAGAAGCCAATTGGCCGGCAAGTTTTTGTAGAAGCTATTTGAAATTTGATCCGGACCGGGAGCTTTACTTAGTTTGGTTTTATTAATTGGGAATGCTGTTCCTCTTGCTGTAATTCTGCCATCTAGTAATGGATGGTGCACATCTGTAAACGATGACGGAGACAGACGTCTGAGAGGAAGGGTCAGGCGGAAGAAATTTTCCCAAACTTTTTTTGAGAGGACTGTAGATTTTATTTCTAAACCTCTGAATCTGTTAACAATATCCCAGAATGTTTTACTATCATTCACTCTCTCAAGTCCTGCAAGAATATTGCCTTCAAACCTCGCTTTTTCACTAGATTAAAGTGTTTGGTACGATTTTTTAGCATTGATATAAGCCAACTCAACCTCATCCGAGAAATTTGCCTTACTGGCTTCTTTTAACACAGCATTCAAAAATGATTTGCTTTGGTGACATTCCGTATCAAACCAGGGTTTGTCCCGATTAAAGTGACCAGAAGGGTTTTTTCTCACTACACACATGTCCGCTTTTTTAGCGCTGTGAGGTAAGCCTTCTTAGCCTCGGTAAGCAATGAAATGAGATAATCAATGTCTTGCTCATCAAAATTAACCTCTAATCTGTGCGATAAGTATGATTCGTTTGCGAAGGTCTCTCGTTGATCTACTTTCCATCCTAAATGGGTCAAGGCTTTATTATTGTTTACATTCAGCGCCCTTGTGTTCCCAGCTGAGGTGGGAAAACAACGTGAAGCGACCAATACCGGGAAATGATCCGAGACGTGTGTAGAGTGGTCCACCTTCAAGTCATCATGCATACCCAGCGCCTTAGCATTGCACTAAACCAAATCATTATTACTTTTACCCCCTGCATTAAAAACATAAAGTTAGCTGGATTGTCGTTCCGCGATCTACCATCAAGGAGATGAAATTTATTTTCTTCCATCAGTTCTTCCAAACGCAACTCCCTTCTGTTGTGCGCAACGTCCTGGCTCTCCCGGCGTAAACAAAAGTTTGTGTGCGAAAACATTTCAGGAGGTCCTTGACCCGAATTCCCTACTCTACAGTTAAAATCATCGTATATCGTTATAGGAATGTAAATGTATTTATCTGACAGAGCGCATAATGTTTCTTCGAAGAGATTCAGAGTAACATCCGTATCGATGGACGGAGTGAAATAGCAGATTCCTACAATAAAATTAATTCTATGTGCATTATAAACACGAATCAATATTCAATATTCTGTTTTGTCTATTAGCTCACTCTTATAATATCGTTTATTTATGAAGAGAGCTAGGCCACCACTCGCTCTACCTTTCGACTTTTCTTTTATAGCGTTAGAGAAGAAATTGTTGTAATCGTTTTCCGCGAACAAGCTTTTGAGAATTTGAGCAAGCCAGGTTTCGACAACCCCTATAATATTATATTTATCATAGTGTATACCTGAATCTAAGAATCTCACATAGCCATGACAATTCCAGAAGAAGGAGTTTACAGTGTTATTGTTCAGCCCTGATGCGTACTGCTCGTTTATCCATTTAGGTTTTTCTTCTTGGTGTTTCTGCCCGCTGTATAGCGGTTGTGAACATTTCGCTGCGTAAAATTTTCCGTCCGCTGATTGTTGATGACAGGCGGGGATTCCGAGGCCTTTCGTTTTGACACTCCCTGCACGGCATTTGCATACCCCTTCCTGACTTTATTGTGAGCTTCACTCTCATTCCTAGTAGACTCAGCCGTCTGGATTGCAGTCTCCAAAGCTGGTATATTTGAGAGCTCGAATTTTTTACCATCAACATTTATTGAATTGTAGCTTAAGGAGGCTAATCAATTTTCTAAGTTGAGATAAGATTATTTTCTTATCCCTGAAGGAACGAAATTGCGTCAGGAGAGGGCAGGGGTTGTCCCGGGGTTTTCTCCCAATCCTTCTAGCAGTCGTCCTCAAGGACGCCAAAAATAATCAGATAATTGTTCCTCAAAGCTCTGTCCATCGCCTCATTTCTCCGATCCTGCTCCATAATAACAAACCTCAGCTTTTCTTGCTCGGCTTTGAGCTCATTATTCTCTGTCGTGAGAAGGTCAATTTTGTTGTGGAGAGAAGTATGTGAAGATTTCAAGCTTGCCATTTTGTGCATCAATTGCTCGAATTTGTCCTCGGATATTTCGATAGGCATTGTAGCGACAGCTTCACTGAACACAGAAAGATGGCACCACAAAACGCACTTTTCATCGTGTACTAAGGCCCGAAGAGAATAGGAGGCCCAAACGAGAGCAGTTTCTTGCTGTTTATTCTGGCGGTAAGGAAAAGGTCAGCCAGAATCAACAAGAACCTTAAGCACTAGAGCTAGGCACACACTATGGGTACACTTTGAAGAGCACACTACACGAACTTAGCCCGGGAACAACCAAAATTTGACGAGCGAAAAAGAAATGCGACCGACTGCCATACTTGCTTAGCAGCGCCGCCCGAATGAATCTGTTTGACTCCCTTGTTATGAGCGTACTACTGTATGGAGTAGAGATATTGGGACTGGAGAGAAAGCGGGGAGGTAAACAGGGTTCAGGAAAGGTATATCAGATGGACACTGGGGTTGGATAAAAGTACACCTAGTTGCATTGTGAAAAAGGAGACGGAGAACGAGTTTGGGGATTTTGACGGGTAGCCGGGCGTGTAAGTATGAGGAGGAATTCATGGAAGAAGCGGAAAGTAGGCTGGTAAAGGAGTGTTGATGGGAAAAGGAGAACAGGAGAGGAGAGAAAGGAAGCCAGGAAATAATAGCGAGAATGAGATGTGTAAGCATGGAGGGCGCTTACAAGTTCTGACTTACGCAGGAGAAGTAGATGTGCGAGTTGTGTGGAAAGGGGCATGCATAGGTGGAACACTGGTCGGAAGAATGCGAGGAGGTGGAGAGGAGTGGAATTAGCATGGAAATAATACTGCATGAAAAAAGAGAGAAAAGGGCAATTGCATGGGCATAGGGGGTGTTGTGTAAAAAGGAGAAGAAACATATGTAAGGAAGATGTAAATAATGTGAATAGTAGATAAGGAATACCAAATAAGGCATATAATATTAGAAATTGGTAGGAACCGCGAAGGAAGAGTTTGGCAATGCGAGGCTGACGAAACGTAGGAAAATGGGTGCGAGGCGAAGCGAGGAAGGCATAGCGAGCGAGCGAGCGGTCATAGTAATAAGGTATGGATGGATGATAGTGTATACGGGTTGGACGGATGTTAAAGTTAGGAATTTTATGTAAAAAAAAATTTAGTAAAACATGGCGGTGTAAGCAAGTCAGTTCTTCAAGGCCAACAGGCTGAAGAATAAACGTTTATCTATCTATCTCAACGTAATATGTCTATGACTATGATATGCTATGGTAGAAATCACGCCATCCTGACACGTGAAAATTAAACTATATATGCCTGAATTGGGTTCAGATAATTGGAGGAAAGCATTTCACTTGTGATTTTAGAAGTAAAGCATCTTGATACAGTATTGCACTGTCCACACTTCTGATATTCAGGTTATGGCCAAGGTGCTTATCTGCCTACTTCGCGGCTTTGTGAAGGACGCTCCTCTCCTACTCATTTCGTGATTTCTGACCATTGCCAGCAAAGGCTCTTTACCATTTACGATAAGGTAGGCAGTGCTTAGTATATTTGGTTCTAAAGGCATTTACGATTAAGAAGTCTGCGCCTGCCTTAAGGGCGTGCGATGTGTAAGCGTAAGACGGATGAGCTTATATATATATATGTCTGTGTTTATATGCATTATCTTGCATGTAGTGATGGCGAGGGCCTTGGGTTCGTTCTTCGTCCATGAAACTACCTTTGACGAATAAAGTAGAACCGTGACAGCATGTATGTTAGTCGTGGATATCTTATTCAGCCCTGACAGATTAGACAACCAAATCCGTCGAAGACGAAGATTGTATCTAATTCGGTGAACCTTTTTCACTGTTGTTATATCCTTAATGCGGCTCTCAGGCACGCCTAGATATTTTTAGGTCTTTCCAGCGTCAAGGTGCCTAATTGCACTTCCGTAAAAAAACTCAGGATCATTATCTATATCTGCGATTGGTCTTAGCCTCAGATAAATCTTGTCACAGTTGTCCTACTCAAGGTCCCAATCGATTTCTGGTGTGAACTCCTCGATGATTCTCAGATTCTAAACGAAGGAGTTCTCTGTGACCCTTAATGTGCTCTTTACTCTTTACTGTGTGAGCCTCAAGAAGCCTCCTGTGCCATGAGTTAACCCAGATAAAAAAGTAATGACCCCCCCCCCCCTGGTGAAGTGGCTAAGACCTACCCACCTTTTCGTGGACAGCTTT